>VWYP01029261.1:677082-709625 GCA_013400435.1 Pycnonotus jocosus | reverse complement strand
GGCGGCGCTGCCCCGGCCGCCCCCCCGCCCGCGCGGGCTCCGCTCATCTGCAGCCGCGGCGATCAACCTGCAGCGCTCGCTGACAGCGGGCGGGGCCGCGCCGCGGATCCCTGGGAAACGTAGTCCCTGGAAACGGGCGCCCGGCCAGGCAGCGGCGTTCCGTGCCACCGGCGGGGCCCCGGGGCATCTCCGCGTGTGCCCGCCGGGCAGAGGGAGCAGCACGGGCGCGCCCGGGGGCTGTGAGAGGCGCCAGCGCTGGGAGCCCCCCGAGGCGTGTGTGGGAGAGGGACTGCGCGGGCACCCTGCCCCAGGAAGCTTCATTTCACATCTCTGGGGTGTTTCTCTCCAGGATTTCAGTCATCTCAGACATGCAGGCTGACGGCTCCAGGATAAGCCCGTCCTGTCCCCGTCCCACCCCACCGCACCCTCTGGCCGGCCGGAAGAGTTTGTCCACAGGGAAAGAAGAAGGCACACACAGCACCGGGAGCTACCTCAGCACCTCACCTCCGAGTGAAGCCCTCAGTTTTTGTCCATCTTACCCACTCTGACAGGTCCTACAACAAATCAAGAAAGCGAAGGAGATCAGGGACACAGTAGCAGGGCCATTGCTTCAGGTCCCTAGAAATCTTACACCAAACAGCCTGGCACCCTCGAGATCTGTCCTGGAAAACAGCTGTGAGCTTGTGTACTTTTCAGTTTTATTTTGAGATATCAGTAGGGTTTTGAAGATTTTTTTTTCCCACTTCAAAAGTAGACATTGTTTCATTTTAAGTGTATCAGTAGATATTAACCACCCAGAAAGAGTCTGTGAGTTACTCTACTCATCGAAGTTATGTCATCATTAAAATCAAGACAATAACAGCAAAGGGACTGAGTATACAAGGGCAAACCCAGATAGGGCATGAAAACAGTGCCTCATGTTCTTTCTGTTTGTTAGCAGTGGTTGTTGTGGCTAAGAAGTGTTATTTGTGACAGGTTATTTTTGCAATACAAACCTCAAATTAAAGTGCAAGCTATGCAATATGCAAGTGAATACGGTCTTCACAAAGCCCAGGAATTTTGACATCCTTGAAATATCTAAATTAATTAAAAATTGGGCCTTCATTATTTATTTCATGAAGGAAACTCAGAGCCTATAAGAAATGTCTTGAAGCCCAACTCTTTCCTTAAGCCTTCTAATAACCAACTTTGCCCTGAAAACCTGACTCATTTGCTCTCATGAGCACTTGAACTATTAGCCTTTGGGTTATACATGAGTCCAGATACAAGTTTCCTGGAGCAGCAGCCTTGTTGTTCATGTGTTTGCAAAGTGGTAGGCATACTCACCGTGCATTATAAGTAAAAAAAATTGGGAGGCTATGCTGGTCCTCCCAAGTGCAACATACCTGATCCCATATGCTAGCAGAATGCACTGATGTTCACATGCTTTCTGTCAAGAAAATAGGATGTTCATAGATATCACAGTTTTCAAATATATTTAGTACACACATACAGCCTTCAATACATAATAAGCTTCTGTAATTTTGATGACATTTTGTATTAAGCTTATGTATTCAAATATTAATCATTTATTTGACTGGGACAATATTTGGAGATCTGTTGGATCTGGCTAATGCATAAGTGAAGCAGTGCTTTCTTGTTTGGAATGAGTTGGGAGCCATAGAGGGAATAAATCAAGGCTCAGAGTTGAAGTGGCATGGACATGGAGAACTGGAATCCAATTCCCCTTAGTATGCTGAATTTCTGACTGGTAACTAAATTTCAGCTCTGGATCTTGATGGCATCCCCAGTGAGTACAATTTTACTAAGCCCTTTAAACAGCCCTGTAGTTTTTAATTACAACTTCGTGCTTGCTGAAGAACAGCAAAATTATGGCTGTGACTAGATAGCAAATAGGGCATGACAGATACTAAAAGGTGTAGTGTGTGATACCTAATAGCTAGTGAAACCTAATATTAACGGTATCTAAAACCATCAGAAATTTAACAAATTCTGGTCAAAACTAGACGAACTGTAATTTAGTGTATGTTGTTCATTAGAGAAAAGAGGCTGTGAATTGATTCAGGGGGTTGTGTGAATTGATTCAATTAATGTATGGTAAAGTACAATCTGTTTTGAGAGAGTTTTAGGAAGCATCAGGTGAGAGTGTGCTAACTTTCTTTAAACACCCTGCTAAATTATAGTGTGGAAAGAGACCATCTTTCTCTGATCAGATAGAGCTATTTCTTGCTTTCTCTGCCTTGCTTTCTTGCTTCTCATTTTACCTTGCCTCACTTCAGAAAGGTTTCTTCTAAACTTTCTCTTGAAAGTGTAGCAAACCTCCTTTAAACAGACTTGGTTTGTCACAGCCACAGTCAGTTGCTGTGTGATTTGCCCTGGGTCACCAGATGAAAAGGCAATATTGACCAGAGGCTCCTTAGCCATTCTAATTATTTCTGAATAAGACTTCTGCCAGCTAACATCATATGAAAGTACAGTTGATGAAAGTCCATCAACAGCATTGCTCTACTGCAAGAGTTCTGAAGTCTAAACAAGATGTTCAACTTGTATACTTCACTATGCTATCATCCAGCCTCATTTTTCCTCTTTTATTCCCCTTTCACCTTACAGAAATTCAATAGTCATTAAGCTTTAAGCAACCCCTTGTGCTCCTAAGTATTTTCTGTAAAACAGTGAAATTCTCACTTATCTTCATCTGATGATCTTGTTAACGATGTACTTCTGCCATATCATTGTGACCCAAGATTTTCAAACATGATTATTTCATTTTGGGTGCCCAGACCACATGCACAGGAGCAGTTTTCAGGAACATCTGAAAATCGTTGACCTCAAGTCAGGCACCATGTGTCTCTGGCAGTTAACAGCAGCACAGCCATGTCTGAATATTTTTGGCTGTGATTTGCTTAGCTGAGTGGGCCTAAACTGTGACAGTGAGATTGAAGTCATTCAAAGTTTGTCGTTAAACTCAAGCATGACAGAAACAGAACCATATGCCTAAAATTTCTGTATCTGGACTCTTACATTGCTTTGCATGTTTCTGGGAAAGAATATGTGGAAATGGGTGTGTATTTCAAATGTAACTGATGATAAGTATGTTGAAATGGGGAAAAGGTATGGGAGGAACATGTGTAAGACTATACAGATTTGATACTGATGGGGAAGGAGACCTGGGGCTTCCCACTACAGTGCCTCTGCCATTATGGAGGGCTGGGAGAAGGGAAGAGCTGTAGATGGTCCATGCACACTCGCAGCACACACCCTAGGCCAGGAACTGCACTTGTTTGCTAATGAAAAACGAGAAAGTTTCATGGATACTACAGTGAAGGAGGTAGGTCGGGATTCAGGTGTGGAAGCAGGGAGTAGAAAATGCCCTTTGAATTCCCCTCCCTTTGTCAGTCAGCCACATAGCTAAAAAAACATCCTGAGGAATAGTGGGTGCCAGATCTGGAGTGAGAGGAGGAGGGTGTGGAGTTTCTCTGCATTCCCTTTTTTTCTCTAGGAAGTGGCATTTCCTAAGAAACCTGCTGAGACTCATGCAAATACATGAAAGGCACAGGGAGAAAATGCTGGGTGCATAGCTGCTTCTTTTTTTTTTTCCCTTTTTTTTTTTAAAACCCATGTAAGCATATACTGAGAAAAGGGGAGAAACAGACTTTTGGTATAAGTCCGATGCTCAGATGCATGGATACAGATTCTTATGCTAGTGTGGATCCAGGCTTACTACCACGAAATGACCCAAGGTATGATATGTGCCAAAGTGTAAGTACTAATGTTCAGAGGCAGTGTTCTGGGGTCTGAGAATGACTTCAGAAGAGCTATTAGGCAAGGAAAATATAGATAGATGTGTTTAAAATACATATAATATGATTTTAAATGTCACTAAGACAATGAAATTCAGGTTTTACTAGTATAATAGTCTAATCATATAATTAATATTCTTTGTTTATACTATTGCTGAAATATACTTTGAGTATTGTTTATATTACACACCTACATTTCCTAATTGTCAAAAATATTTTGCAAATAATCCATAATACTACAGAAAGTGCATTTAAGGATTTGTAGGAGACTCAAAAACAATCACAAGATGTCTGGAAAGTGTGTTTTATCATTTCTGTAGCATTATCTGATGTTTTCTCTATTTATTTATTTATTTATGAAAATAAATTAAAATATTCTTAATCATGTTCTCTGCTCTCAATTGCAATGAAAAATGGTATGTGAGTGTTAAAATACCCAGAAGATCCTTAGAATTTTTTGTGTTTTACTTCATTTGATAGAAGATTAGAGAAGGGAAGTGGGTGGGTTAATGTGGTCTGTACGTGTCTGAGGCAGACAGCACTATAGAAAAATGTCACTCCTGTTATAAGTGTGAGGTTAATTCCACTTTCCAGTTATACCTATGTCTTGTGCACAAAGAATGGTACTGACTTTTGCCATCATCAAATGTTTTGATGGGTTATTCCATTTATTCTTTTATGGTAAACTATAGATAATTTTTATACAAATATGGAAACATGCCACAGATTTTCCTCCCAAAGCAAGTTTGTGACAACTCTCCCAGCAATACAGTCCAAAAGCAGCAGTAGGGCTGCAGGCAGAGACCACAGCTGTGACTGCCTCTCATAGCAGCTTTTTGAGTCAGGCTTTTCCACTCGTGTATGGGGCGAGGCTGAGAGAAACTGGGCATAGACTGAAAAAAAAGAGAGGTTCAGGCTGTGTGTAAGGAAACCCTTTCTCACCTGGTGGACAGTAATTTATAGAAGCAGGTTGGTGCTCAGAGAAATTTTGCAGCCATCATCCTTGGTGATTCCCAAGCCCCCACTGGCACAAAGCCATAAGCAACCTGCTCAGATCTTGCACCTGATACTGCTTGGAGCAGGAGACTGGGCTACAAACCTCTTGGAGTTCCTTTCACCCTGAATCATCCTGTGATCTCATGAATGCCTTTAGCTGCCCTGGACTAGAATTTCTATCTAAAGTGGTGGATTACCTTCTTGCTGTCATTAACCTCTAACAGCCTTCCTTTCTTCTGAAATCTGGTACAAAGCCTGTTGAGTGCTACGCCCATGAGTTACCTGCTCTCATTCACTGATGATTGCCCAGTGTGGTAGCACAAGGAATTGGGGAGTGTGAGATGGGAACAAGTGAGGGTAGTATCACTGGTGCAGAATTTGGCTGTTTCAGGGATAGCCTCAGATATGTTAGTTTGTACTGGAGATCTGAGAGCAGTGAATGAGATTTGTGCACACCTGAAAAGTGTTTGTGTCGCTTTCCTGCAGAGAAAAGTAACACATTGAATGCCCTCCTTGCTCATGATTGGAGAGTGTGAATCACTGAACACTACTCATAAGCATTCCTCATAAAAAATGGAAGAACCGTACCAATAGAGGATGTGTATTTAAACAGGACTAGGGAAGCTGTCTACTATAGCAGGTCCATGTGACCAGATGGCAAACAGTTGAGTAACTTGTTTAAACAATCCTGACTAATGCTGTTGTTTGCTGAACTGCAACTTGATGTGGACTGGAACAATTTGGTTCTGTAAGTAACCAGCAAGTACTGAATTGCAGAGCCATTGGGAGTGGAAGGCAGCTCTAGGGATCATCTAGCTGAAAGTGGTGCTCAGAGCAGGATCAACTAGAGCACGTTGCTCAGGGTCATGCCTATTTCAGTTTGAATATTGCCAAGGGTGGATACTGCACAGCCTTTCTGGGCAACTTGCTCTGGTGTTTGATCTCTCCTCAGTTTCTTTTTTCATTTAAATGGAATTTTCTGTATTTCAGTTTGTGGCCATTGCCCTGTTTCTGAGACACTGCTAAGAGGAATCTGTCTCCACGTTCTTTACTCCCCACCATTGGGTATTTATACACATCTTTGAGATACCCTCAAAGACTTTTCTTCTATGAACAGGCCAAAATCTCTTATCCTCTTCTTGAATAAGAGATACCTGTGAAGACGGTACTACTTAATCATCTTCATGGTCCTCCATGGACACACTCCAGCATGTCCAGGCTCCTTTGAATGGCAGCATAACCATCCTGTATATCAGCCACTCTCCCCATTTGAGATTATCAATACACTTGGTGAAGGTGCCCTCTGTTCCATCATCCCAGTTAATTAATGACAAAAGTGTATTGGCCCCTGTATGAACCCTTGAAGTAGACCACTCATGTCTGGCTTCCAAATGGATTTTGTGCTGCTGATCACAATCCTTTGAGCTCACCATATCAACCAGTTTTGATTCACCTCACCAACCACTTACCTAGCCAGTACTTTATCAGTTTTCCAAGACAGTGTTACTGCACACAGAATTGAAAGCTGGTCATTTCATCATAGGAGGCTGTCAGGTCAGGCACGTCAAGTCAGTCCTAATTTCCCCAGTGCAAATCCATTTTTGAAAATGGATTCCAGTACCGTGGCATTTCTATTCGAAATACAGGAAATGGTTTCCTGGATTAGTTTCTCCATCATCTTCACAGGAATCAAGGCCAGACCAACTGACCTGTAGTTGTCCAGATTTGCTCTGTTCTGGTCATCAGGAATCATCCCAAATTGCCATGAGCATTCAAAGATAATTGAGAGTCATATTGCACTAGTGTGTGCCAACTCCCTCAGCACCTGACAGGTGCAAACCATCAAGCCATGTGAGTTTATATATATCCAGTATGTTTGAATGTTCCCTGACTTAATACTCATCCACCCCAGAGTTTGTGTTCTTTCTGCCAGTTCTCACTGCTCCTAGGGCCTATGATTCCTGAAGGCTGGTTCTGTAAGTAAAGGTGAAGTGAAGAAGGCATTGAGTACATCAGCCTTTTTTATGTACTTGGTCACTACAGCCTGTTACCCACTCAGTAGCAGGCCCATATTTTTCCCCAGTCTTCCTCTTGACATAGATGGAGAGTTCTTCTGTTGTCCTTTATGGACATACCTCCCCAGGTGGACTTTGGCATTCCTAACACCACCTCTGCATGCTTGGACAGTGTCTCCTGCTGGTAATAGCAATTTTCTTCTCTGCTGTTTCAAGGAACCTGGACCAGGTCTGCAGTGGAGCTACTATGCTGTTTTTTACTGGTTGGGCATTCAAACCACTCCTGCTACACTCACACATTGGACACTGGCTAGTGTGTGCACTGATGTTTGTGTTCAGTGTGCTCAGATTTGGGTAACATGTGCAGCTTTTCTTGATGACTAGCTGCAAACTTTTACATTTATGCAACATAGATTTTAAATGCATACTTGTAGCTTTTGTTACAGGTGTAAATAACTTCTGAGAAATAAAGCTTTAGGTAGCACCATAGCTCTTGTAGGTCTCTCTGGCAAGAAATACGTGAACCTGTGCAGTGTGGGACTTGAACATCTGTACAGAGCCTGCCTAGAACATGATCTGTGTATGCCCAGTGGGGCTGCCACATCCCAGGCATAGCGCACTTACAACCAGAATATACAATTTGTACAAACACAGTGCCCCTTTCACACTTGGGCAGAATTATCGTGCAAATAGAAGAGACATGTATCTGGTTAATTCCTGATGTACAGAAGCTCCAGTTATGGGGAATCTGAAATACAGAGTTTGGGATCTGACCTTTAGCAACAGTAACATTTGTCACTTACCTTGATGCCAGGGAGGAAGAAGCTGTAAGTAATAGCCTATACTGTGTTGATTTCGATGTAATATACCTAGTGTGATCCTCTGAATATCAGAGCTGTCATGGTTGAAGCTGAAACCAGGACAGAGCTAAAAAAAATTGCATCTCCTTTTAAGGTCTTTTATGTGCTGGATTTGGAGGGAAGCAGTTGTGTTATTGCAGAAAATAATAACTTGATAATGATCAGAGTTGATAAGGTCTGAGCACAATGACCTTTACCTGCTTATGAATGACTCAGAACAGTGTTGAAAAATTGAAGTGGTTGGGAGTGATTTGTGAGCTTTTATTAAGGCAAATCAGATAATTGCATTTAACATCACAGATGGCTTGTATTTTCTAAAGTGCTTTTACTTCAGTGCAATAAGATGACTCAGAAGCTCAGTAGGATATTACGGCCCTGATTTTTCATTGCCTCACACCTCATATAGTGAAATTCCCAGTGCAGAGGAGGTGTAGGTCCAGTATTGCAGGATTTTATGCTTTTACTGTGCAAAAATCAACTGCTAGGAGCAGTGTGAAGCATCACAGCCCTATCCTCTTTCTTATGCTACTTTTCCTTATTAGTTTTACATTTTGAGAGCATTACTTTATGTTTTCCCTTTGTACATGACATGCTTTTACTACTTGTAGGGACAAGGGAATTTATAACAATCTAACAGAACATTAAATTGTCTGTGGCATCCTGGAAAAAACACCTCTTCCACATTCTTAAAAATCTTTTAATTATTTCTGAACAGGTTATTTTGGTTTGCTTTTTAATAGAAAGGGAATTCCACAATAATCCAGAGCACTGCTCCATATGGGGAAACATAATGTCTGCTATTTCTTGGCAGAGGAGCAGCAGCATAGGTCTGTTTCCTCTTGGCAGAGAGCAGGAAGGGTAGGATTCATCTCACTGAACTTTATCTACCAAAGCATCAAGCACTCAATAAAGCCGCATTTCCTAGAAGTCACTGAAGGGAGGAAAAGCAGCATTTTTTTGAATGCTGCCTTTTGAATCTGCTTGCCTTCAGCAGCCCAGGTGACCAATGAGCTTAAACATGTAGCTCACAGGGGACTAGGTTCCCAGAGATAAATCTTACTTTCACTTCCTACTCACTTTATTTTCATTTGTCTGTGAACAGAAATGATCAGAAATAGAATGTGAGCACATACTTCTCTGGAGCCTCAGACTTAAAACTAGGGTTATTTCCTAGGAAGCTTTTTTTTGCCGTAATTGGAAAATGGGAAAACTTCAGAGACAGTGAAAACTGCTGCTATTTGTAACAGCATCAAAAAACTATAATATCCTGCAATAAGGCACTTTTGCATGCCAAGGAACATCACTCCAGAAACAGAGAATCTGAAATAGGTCTCTGCTGGAGTGACGACAAAGAACCAATAGTTTCTCTGACATTTTCAGCACCATGCAATGATCCCAGTCCAGGCTAACAATGGAATTTGCAGCTGGTACAGACCTTTGACATGTAAGCTGAGGGACCAGAAGCACTGGCTGCAGGCAAGGCTGTGAATTACAAACCATCAAGTATAAGCATGCACGGGTTTTGTCTATGCAAATGCATAGCTCGAGCTGCTGGTGCTGTGGGGATACATCAGCTGGAATGACAATAAGTAATTAACAGTCTGTCCAGCCACTCTGCTAATCTAATCACTCAGCACTGCTAATCAAATCACTCCAGTAGCTGGAGTGGTGCTTCCTGAATGCCAGTGCTCCCTAAAGCTAGGCTAAGTACAAATGAAGTCATTCAGGTATATTAAGTTAAACTAATGATTGCAAATGAAGACAAGCTTTGAGAGTGCCAAGTCCTCAATTCCCACTTTCTCACACCCACAAAGCATCATGCCAGGAAAGTAGATGGGGTTGATTTAGATTAGGTTGGCATAGAAGGTAGAGGAGGATTCAAGTGCAGTATCTAGCACAGGTTAGGTGACCCACAGCTCAGGAGAACAGAAATCTTTGTTCACACTGGTTGAATTGGCTGTACACGGGTCTTGCTGTAAGTCCTAAGGACAGGTCACAGATTGCTGGGGTGATGTAAAAAACCCAAATAATGTCCTGTGTTACTTATTTTCCTGTTCTAGCAGGAGAAAAGACTGTCTTGGGGAACAGCACGTAGCCATGTGAACAGCTTAGGCACTGCTGCTGTCTGAGCAGGAATTGGGATGTGAGAGGTGTTGGTTTCTGGGAAGGAAGTGCACCTTTCCCATTATTGCCCAACAGCAGAACAACAACCCCAGCTCACCAAGGTCCTTTGGAACTGTGCCTCCATCTCTCAGACCCCCTTTCAAGATTCCTTGTGCCCGAGGATGCCTGCTGTCTCTCTCTGTCCCCAGAGTTATGTGAAGGTGAACATGGTCTATTTGGGGATAGGGGAGGAGGTTCCTTCAGTGTTGTTAGTAAGAGAATATGAAGTTCTTCCATTTCCATCTCTATGACTCTGAAACCTCCTGCAATCCCCTGACATTTTGCTTCTTTAGCCCAGCCCATTTTATCATAACTGCAAAACTCCATTCTATTGTAAAGTTGGATTTTGCCATCTTAAAGATAAGCACAAAATAAGTTGTAAGTTATTTTGTGCCCATCTTGGCAAGTGGCTTTGTGTGAGCTGCTGAAAAGCCTTTGGGGAGAGGACAGGGGAGGGGAGATCATGGAAGACACCAGTGCCAAGCAGCATTGCAGGGAGATCATAGAAGACAGCAGTGCCAAGCAGCATTGCAGGCTGAGTACATTACTTAAGTGCCCTTGCAGACATTATGCAGCTGTACCAAAGGTAGTGAAAGTGTTCCCAAGTGCCCTTCTCTGACACGTTGCAATGGAGAAGCTCTGAGACATGCAGTAAGACCAGAAATGCAAGTGGTGTTTGTGACTCTGGTGTGTAGAGGTTCCAGCTTCAATTCAGCTGTCTAAGCACTAGTGTTTGGTATCCTTTGAGATTCTTTCAGTGACATCTATGACAGTCCTTGTGGTAGACTTTTCCATCACATTCCAGCATCCTACTGAGCAGCAGAAGCTGTGTGACTGTCCTCTTGGCCCTGGGGCAGAGGCTATGTCCCGCAGTTCTGTACTTACCGTTTGTTGTCCCAGCTGCACAGAAATGCCTGCCAAGAACAACAGAGAGCTGGGAACTGCTCAGTTCTCTCCTCCTCAACCCCATGTGGAAGGTGCTGGTAGCCTTCAGAAGGTGCTGGTAGCCTTCAGAAGGTGCTGGTAGCCTTCAGCCAGTCACCCTGTGCTCCTCCCAGCACACAAGACAGAGGAGCTGGAGGCCATGCACACGCCCTGCTTGCATTCCGTGTGAGGCCGCAGCCAGACCCACTGGAGGTCACAGTGCACAGGAACACAGTTCTGACCCAGGCTCAGCCCTGATGAATACAGTTTGTGTGTAGACCAGGAACAAACTGCAGTCATCCATGTGGATGCTCTTGGTTCAACTCACGTAGCTGAAGGAATAGTAGCCTGAGCTGGTGTTACATTACTGATATTATTTTTTAGGACTTAGAGTAAGCAACCATGCTCTGAGCATAATAGCTTTCACAGTAATATTTGTTGAGGATAATAGGCAAAAGGAGCCTTTAACTTTGTGTCTTACAGGTGAGAAATCTGTGTTTTCTCTCCAAGATTGTTACTGCAGGTTATTTTTAGGAATGTCAGTTATAATGACTTCATTATTTTTAACACACAGGAAGAAAGAACAATCTTTTAGTTATGCTTTTATTTTTCCACTTTATTGCCTTTTTCCTACTAGTTCGAACACATCTGTTTTGCAAGCCTATAGCAGCAGAAATCTGAGTTATGTGACAGAACTACAGATTCCACATAAAACTTTTTTGCTCTTTTCCCAAATAAAAGTGAAAAAAAAATTATAATACACAACCACCTTGTAAGGGTTTTAATGTTTCTTTTTTCTTTCTACTGCTCCAAAAGATATTTTCAAAGACTTTTCTTTTAACTGAGTCTGGAAACCATCCACTTTCAATGAGAACTTACTGACACCTAATTGCCATCTGCCTCCTTTAGTTTCTCTCATAAGACTGCTTCATTTTTCCTTTGTGCTCTGAACTGCTCCTCTGTTGCTGCTGTGGTTTATACTCCAAGTGAACTCCTAAGTCTTTGTAATTTAAGTTTTAAGGCCTTTATTCTGTATTTCACCTCTGTCTGTACCAGAACTACACTAAAAAGCCTTTAGAGCTAAATAAATAGCTGCAGAATGTAGATGCAAGATTCCTACAACAACATGGGTGATACTCGCTGGTGTATCTGTTTTACAAATTTCTTTTCTTATCTGATGACACTGTATCAGAAAGACAATGCAGTACACAGCAAAATGGTGTGAGAAAAGTAGTGCTGCTCTCACTGGTGAAGAAATACATGGTATCTTCCACAAAATTAAAACGACCCTTTTGTTGTGCAAGCTGTGCTATTAATAAGGCCTCCAAAAGAGCTATCACTGCTGCCTTGTGGTGACCTTCAGCCCCGTGGTGAGTTCACCCCACATCAGAAGCAAGGACTCTTTCACTGACTGAGGGCTGAACAGGTCTTTCAAAAATGTTTGGCAAGCCACATCTTAATATGCTTCTTACCATTATGCCGTAAAAAGCTTTTAGAAAGTTTCTAGTGAAGACCTTTCTGCTTTCCTGAAAATAATTTCTTTCAAAATTCTACTGACATTTTCAGGTTCTCTGGTTTCCTGAACGTAAGCGTCCAATGGTACCCCTGCATCATGCTTTTCTTCCTTAAGAAGAAATTCACATCCTTAGATGGTGACTTGTGATCCTTAGTCAGATGTTGATTCTCTGAGATTTTCTTCCTGGCTGAAACCAGCAGAAAGAAAAGTGAGGTATAGTAGCATGTACGTCTTGTGACCTTAGAGCCATTTCTAGTAATTTCCTGTCCAGGGGGGAGCAGAGCAGCATTTAAGTGGTGCATCACTTCATAAGGCCCATCATGTCAACCATGCCCTGATGAACATTTTAAGTCAGTCAAGCCATAAGAGGGGCATATTGATCACTGTTGGCTTCTTAACTCTGTAAGTAATTGAATATTTCATATTCATTCAAATGGAGCATCCAATACACACTCCACTGTCAGGTTTTTCTCCTGAAAATGAGTTGAGGTGTAGCATGAGCCAATTGTAGATATTCTGTGTATCAATTTACTGAAATAACAAGATAGTGAGTAACACTGCACAACTACATTTGGGGCAAATTCATTTGCAATCTTAAATTAAGGTGTTTCAAGTTGTTAAGCCATCTTATTGCCAGGAAGCCACTTAACTTCTGTGGAATCAGATGTGGTAAGGACTCTCAAATAATTGCAGTAGCAATTCCAGTACTGTCAACAATTAGCTTTCATTGTTCAGACACCTTGGAAAATAAAGATGGGTGAAACATCTGTTCTGTGTTCAGTTTCTGATGTGCGTTTTATATCAGTGAAGATCTGAATTTATGCCTGTAAATTCAAATTATCTCACTGACCATTCACTATTTTGTATCTCTGTTCATTTGTATCCCTCTATTGTTCACAGGAGAAAATAATCTGTATGCTGTTTGCATCTCTGGCTTGAGGGGTAGTTTCTCTATTTTTATGTACACGAGTCTTTCAAGAGCAATATACTCTCTCTTGGCTTTATTAAGTGTTCTTGCATCAAATATAGTGGCCTTACTATCATCCCAAAGGGCTTAAGTAAGCAGAGCTCTGACTTCATAGTGTGAGGCACCAGGAATCAAAGCTGCAGTAGCACAAAATGAAATAAGGTAAATGTTGTGCTACTTATGAGCCAGGATTTCACTGTTTCTGTGGGTCTGCCCAGGGCAGGCTTGAAATTCTCTGAAGTGGTTCTGATCTACACCTCAAGCAGAGTTAAGGATAAAGTTTCTTTAACAACATGCAAGAAATAAGACTGAAAAACAGTTTGCCTGCTATTTTTCTGGCAGTTCTAAACTTTGATACTTGCAAACTATTTGTTTGTAATGTCAAGGTGAGATTCTTGTCCTTCTAGAAAAATTACATTCCAAAGAAAAGATGATTCTCTCCATCTGAAGTGTTATCTGGCAAAGTTCAACTTCTGTAATGCTTGTAATGAGTTGGTGCAGGATAAAATTATTGGTGCCTCTACTGCTTTTTCTTTTGTATTCCTTGTGAGTAAATGAAGATAAAGAAATATAATAAAATTAAATTAAAAATGCATCCAAGCAGTACTGGATTTTAGACAATTTAATGAAAAACATAGACACCATTTCTGAGAAGCATTCAAACTGTGCAATTAGTTAAATGGTTGTCTATGGACAAAGAGGAAACATGTAAAATCAGGAATTTATGTTTGTACAATAGAAATCTTAACAGATTCATTTAAGAATCACTATTGGCCCAGATTTCATTATTGCAGAAAAAGAAAGAACTACTAAATAATTCATATTTTACACAGAAAGGAATTGTCAATAGTGATAATGGTGATAATAGTAATAAGAGTGATGATGATGATGATGATGATTTTTTACAGTTTAAATTGTTATATAGTCATTTTCCAGTTATTGCTCCTTTTCCTGGTGTTACCCTTCCACTGTCTCTCAAAACCTTGAGTTCTGTCTGGTGCTTGTGAGAGTATATGGTGAAGCAGCATCATCTGGAGTCCTTTGCCATGAACATCATTATATCTTGGTTTTACTCCTTCAATCTGAAATATATTTTGTACCATAGAGTTTTCCAAATAACTCTCCCAACCCTGCTAGCTATACAGACCAGAACCCTGTTGGTCACAGAGGCCTCATCTGGTGCTCTATGACTTTGTTGTCATTGCAGATCATATTTTGTCATTCACAAGACTCAATTTCTCCTAAAATATAACACAATTTTTTCTGATTGATCATCTCTTGCTTAACCTGTTGTTAAAGTAACTTCTATCACATGGGATCTGATCAGGCTAAATTTTACATCTGTGAACAAATCCTTCAGCAGAATTTCTTTCATCTGTGACTCATAGCAAATAACCGGGCTCTGCACTGCATTAACATCTCATGGTAAAGAAGTGCAGTTCCCATTACATATTTGCATATTTATTGTAGTAGTCCTGGATCTATGTGCTTTTCTAGCAGAGAATTGAGCAGGCACACAAATCACACCTATTGGCATATCTACATGCAAACAACCACACTCAGGAATTTCATCTTCAGGTAACAAACTACACATAAACTGGGCAAGTCTTAAATATGCCAAGTAAACAGTTTCATGCTACAAGAATTAACATCCAATGTTAATTAAATAGATCTCTTGTCTGCCTGATGACACAACAGAAATGCTGACATGATGTAGTGTCTTCATTGCATTTGAGTTTGCTTCTCTGCTAATGCCAAGCATTACCTGATGGGTGTCACCCGTGCATGTCAGTACGGGTTTTTTGCAGCATTCCCATCAAGTTTTGTTCACAAGAATGTGAAGTCATATGAAGAAGATTTTCTGGTTATTGCTGTGCATCTGTTTTTCCCAGAGCTTGGGGGTCGTGTCTGCAGTATTGTGATTTTCTCTTGGCCATGCTGTAAGCCATGTGTGTACTGCTCTTACAGCTTGAACAACGTGAGCTGTGAATCACCTGCCCACTTAGTTGTGCTGTCATCAGTTTGCTCTGGATGGCAATGACTCTACTCTTCTTTCATGTCACATCTTGTTCAGGCAGTATGAGCTCTCTGCAGCAAAGTTGAGACACTCTTCTGCAAGCAGGTCTTTCAGTGTTTTGTGTGCCACATTTGCAAGCTCACCTGGAACCACCACTTGCCATAAAAGCAGCTATGCATGAAGCAGCAGATTCTCCAACAACCCCAACACCATATCACATTTATCCCAAGAAAAGGGATTGAAGCTTCTTTCCTACATTCCAGCTTAATGCACAAAGAGAATGTGTCTTATTCTCTGTTGAAAGATTAATGTTATGTATTTTAAGTATCTATTTTTCAAATGTTCACATATTCAACAGTTTCTCAGATTTTGGAGAAATGGTGCATGTGCACTGATGTTCTTTTTTCCTAAATCATTGGGCATTGTGCTGGTTTTGCAGGCATCTTGACTGAAGGCAAATCCAGGTTTTACAATGTTTCTTCTAAATGTATAAAAGTACTGATGTAACATGGTCACAGCAGTTGCATGACAGAAAGAATCTTAAAATAAGCGCACAGAGACGGCAGTCAGGAGAAAGGGTCTGTCCTTCCCCTGCTGCCCATGGGTGCCTGATCAATGCCCTTTACAAGGGAAACACCAACTGCATCCTTTTTTTGGATGAGTATTTTCTACCACATAGTACTGGAACTTCTGGGCTATCTCCTCTTCCTAGATTATCTGATTTATTGTGTCCCATGGCAGCATTTGTAGGCTGCACGAAGTAGCATAGGCTTTGATCCTCCTGCATGAGGATGTTTGTCTCTACAAGAAGCTGAATGAGCCTAGAAAACATTTACTTCCATCCTTTTGATCTGAAGGATGCTGCTTGTTAGTGAAGGCAGCTGATTCTAATCCCTGTGGAGGCCTCTCATTTGCTCTTCTTTCACACTCACACTCTTCCTCCAAAAAGAAGAGGATGGAAACACTGGGAGTGTAGAAGCACAAAATGCTTACTAGGGTGAAGTATCTGTGGGAGTCATTTGCCAATACAGGTGATGGAGTGTCTTTTCATCGTGTTCCCTGGAGAATGAGGGAGAAGTGGGAAGGAGGAAGCAACTCTGTGGGTTTCATTGAAAAATTGTACAGGTGGTTGCAGACAGTGCTTACTCATTGCTTAGCAGTGAAATTACAATGGTCAGGAAATGCTGAATTTGAGAGCAGGTGGTTGACAGGACAAGATTGGCTGGGGAACAAGAAAATAGAAATCCTGTTTGACCTCTGCCAAATCTTTTTGCTAATGTCTATATTTTTATTTGCTGCTGGATTGTTGCCAGTTCTTCTGTGAGTTGCCATCAAGGAGCTCTGTGACATCACTCTGCATCAATATACTGTATTTTTAGTACATTTGGATATAGTTCACTTTTTCAGCTATGCATCAAAATTCTAAACCTGTTGGCATTATCTAGAAATTACAGAGTTGGCTTTTTAGTTTTGTTTTTTGGAGGCAGCCATCTGTCTAACTCAAGCTTATTCAGAGTTCCCACAGGCAAAGTATTTTTAACTGTATCAATTATAGTTGTATCAACTGTTTTGCAATTATTGCCTTGTAGCTCTTCCCTGCTGTATCAACATCTCCTTTTCTAGTCTCTTTTTAGAGAAATCATGATCTTGTTCCTGTCACCTAGAGGAAGAATTTTCAATGTATTTTTTGCAGAGGAGCAAGTGTTTGTAAAGCTGTATTTTTATGTGGTGCTTTTACCTACTGCTGTCTAAATATCCTGTCCAAGCAAAAGGTATATGCACATTTCTTCCTCAGTAAACTCTTTTGTTATAACAGTGAAAAGCATATGTTTTATATTCACGTTCTCATTTTCTCTGAACATTTAAATTAAGGAAATAAAATGTAAACTAATGAAAGATAAGTAAAGAAAAATTTCCTCCTGCTGCTGGCCCTGATTCATAAAGTATTCTCAATGAGGTAAGTTGAGGATTTTGTTTAGTGGATATCACTTTTATGACTAGATTCTTTCATTTCTTACATAGTGTTTTCCACATATGTTCAATAACTTCCTTAAATACTATATAATTGTACTCTGAAGACACATGGGATTGTCTCATATCTGCATCAGCAAATACTACATTTTTCTGCCAAGATCATGTAAATGTGAAGACTGAAAGTCATCTGACACAATCTAGCATCTACTTCCCATTTGTCTTTCACTCAAGGCAAGGCATACACTGTTTTATTCAAGATAACACAGTTTTCATGAAGGCTAATATCTCTGTCTCTAACTCTGAATAAAAATTACATTAGGAATACTCCATGGCAACATTTGTAATGAGGAGGGAATTTTTGGAGTAGAAATAATTTTAATTACATTTGGTTTTCCCCAGAGACTCAGATTGTCCTGTCTTTGAAATAATCTAATATATTTTCCATCATAGGGCTCTGAATATATTTTGCTATGTTATTAAGTCCATTATTTTATTTAATACTGCAGTAACTATGAGCTGCATTTCCTGCAGAAGCTAATGAAATACAGAACCAGGCAAGTATTGCAAAGTTGCTTTCACAGAGTCCTCTGTAAATCTCCCCCTTTAGGGTTGTAGATTTACATGAATATGGGATTGGATTTATTACCTCCTGCTGATAAAAAGAATGTAAGATTCAGAGCAACTATACTCCTGAGTTCTCCAGCAAAAATCTATGTGGACTCTTAGGGAAACACAAAGTTCATGTTCTTCTGTGGCTAGAAGATGACCTATTCTATAAAATTTATGTTTGTAAAATCCAATCATTCATTTACTGGAACAAATTTTTAGGAGCATAAAATATGATAGGAGGGCAAAGATACTGAATTTTGTCCAGCTGGTTGGTCCTGAAATACTGCCAATGCATATTAACAATTTTCAAGATAAATAGGACTGGGTCATCTGTCCTCTCAATTGTCCACTTCAGTAATAATTCCGTGAGCATCATGACCAGTTTTGTTAACCTTTCTATTATTGTTTCTCTCACTAATTGCATCAGCAAATATCTGCATGAATATAGCCTACAGTAGTAATTAAAGCTGCGAAGAGACTTGGCGTTCAACTAGACTAAATGGTACCCATCTCCCCACACCCATCTGGCATATGGCTGTGGGTTTCATGCTAAGAGAATTGATGATTACAGGTTTGGGGACAAAGAACAACTGGAGTCTATATCTGAAAATACAGAATGGAAAGTGCGTAGTGTGGCAAGCTGTCCTGATCTCAGCTGGGATAAATATAATTTTTTTGTAGTAGCTGGTACAGGGCTGGTTTTTGGATTCAATGTGAGAAAAATGTTGATAACACACTGATGTTTTGGTTGTTGCTAAGCTGTGCTTACCATGAGTCAAGGACTTTTCAGTTCTCATGCACTTCCTGTGAGGAGCTGCACCAGAAGCTGGGAGGGAGCATGGCTGGAACTGCTGACCTGAACTGGCCAAAGGAATATTCCATATTGCAGAGCATCTTGCCCAGTATATAAACTGGAGGAATTACCTGGAAGAGGCCAGTTGCTGCTGGGGAACAGGCTGGATGTCAGGTAGGAGGAGGAGTGAGCAACCATAGTGAGCATCACTTACATTTCTTGGGGTTTCTCTCCCTACCTCCATCTCCTTTTAATCACAATTATTATTAGTAGTATTATCATTACTACTGGTACTATTATCATCATCATAATTATTATTATCATCTTTTACTTTGTTTCAATTGTAATCAGTGGTGCAGGGTCTGCTTGGAGGCCTCTCATTAGTGGCTTTCCTTGAAGTTCAATACTGGGCCTAGTATCCTTTAACTTATTTATCCATGACTTCGGTGAAAGGGGCAGATGGGTCCTCAGAAAGTTCACTGATGACACCAAGCTGGTAGTGAAACATGGAAAGAACTCTACAGCTAGTATAGTTGTTAGAGAGGTATGTATTTATCAACGTTGAGATGTGTGGGGAATAATTTCACCAAAGACATGCGTGAACACCAGAGAATGTGCCCCCTTATTATTCTCTGAGGTCTTACATATGCATGACATTTCACAGTCTCCTTCATACACTGGAGTCCAGGGCACGGGGGAAACCCTTCCTGGTGCCCTGGGGGGTCAAAGACCCTGGATTGAACCTCCGAAAGACACAGTCTTTGACTTGTGTCCATGGGAAGAGCTTCCTGCACTCATGGATCAGTTGCAAACATCAAAATTATGAGATAGATAATAGTTAGGTTTGTCACAGGGTGAAAAATTGTAGTTTTGGGTTTTTAGTATGGAGGTAAATAGGAGCAAAATGGAGGAGTTTGGGCATTGTCTCATGCTGCTTCTTTCTTCTTCTTTCACTCCATTTTCTGCTGTGATGGTGGCACACAGACATTGGTAGAGGTAGAAGTTATGTGTCTAGGATAGGTAGTGATTATTGGTACAGAATTATAAATATAGTACATTGTAATCGTCAATTGAATAAGAAACCTTTAAAACATAACTGCAGGCGCCATTTCAGGGTCTTGCAAGCTGAGTTTTCAGAGAGTTAAGCTTGGGTATGTAGCGGCTCTCTCTAGCGGTCCTTGAAGATAATAACTAAATAAACACCTTAAAGACCGAAGCTGCAAGTCAACTCTTCTTTCAGAACTGTGGTACGGGACTTTTGACAGACAAAAATCCCTTTTAAGAGGACGTCAGACAACAGCAACTCCGACAATACATATTCGTTCCCTGGCTCAGCCCATCCTTGCTTTGTATGGTAATTAACTCCATGCCTTTCTGGGCATGCTCAGTTTGTTGTGGTGGTCTCTGGTGGTCTTCAAAAGGATGAAGGAACGGAGTCTTCTTCAGTTTATTTCTTCACCTTTATCTCTCTGGAGTGTGCTTTGGCCCCTTTGGCACTTTTTCAAGGGAACGCACCATCATAGAGTCTGTGTTTTTTTCTTTATCTGCATATTTGATCTTGTTACTCCGCTGTTTAGGCCAGTTTCTTATTATTATCACGGAAGGCTCCTGATGCTTGTAGTGCTTAAAAATACAAAAGAGTAATGGACACAGTGTTCAGTATTCACTGAATGTCTTCTAAAATGCGATTTCATATGTTCTAAAACACTGTTCTAATATACCATGCCTGTTCTTAAATTTACTATAAAGGGTCAGCTGGAATTTTTAAATCTCTGTCTCAGGGAGGAGTGGGTCATACCCCAGAGTGCTGTGAACCCTTCAGAAGGACCTTGACAAGCTGGGGAGATAGGCAGAGAAGAACTGATTGAAATTTAACAAACACAAATGCAGGGTGCTGCCCTTGGGAGGAATAACCCCGGGCACCAGTACAGGACAGAGGCTGATCTGCTGGAAAGCAGCATTGAGGAGAAGGACCTGGGGGTCCTGGTGGACAACAAGCTGCCCATGAGCCAGTCAGTTATATCCTGGGATGCATCAAGATGAGCATTGCCAGCCGGTCAGGGGATATGGTCCTGCCCCTCTATTCAGCCCTGGTGAGGCACATCTGGAGAGCTGTGTCTAGTTCTCGTTCCCTCAGGACTCAAGAGACACAGAGCTCTTGGAGCAAGTCCAGCAGAGAGCAACAAAGGTCATTAACCTGGCTACCTGTTCTCCTTACTACTGACTGAACACCTGTCCAATTATAGAAGTGTGGGGGAAAGAAACAATAATTAATAATTAATAATTAATAGTCCACAGGGGGCACTTAGTTCTATTTTTTCCAGTTGGGAAAACCATGCAACAGCTGTTAATTTGTGGAATTCCTAATCTGCATCAGACTATAGCCTAAAGTATAAGAATGCATCCCAGCATTTTAAACTTTAAGCCTATATTAGATAAAGAACAAGCTCCATTATAATGGACCATAGGAAAATGGAAGAATTCCAATAACTCATCAGTCTCCCTGGAAGGCAAATATTAAATAAAACTCTAACATTATACTAGGAAGTGGCCTACTACCATATGTTGCAGAGTAGACAAAAGAAAGAGCAGTACTTCAATTTCCCCAGACCACCAGTATGACTCCAAATCTGACACTTGTTTTATCACTGAGGATTAGAACAGGATATATCAATCAATCACCTAAGAATTTAATGACACTAGAACAACCACGCTTTTCCATTTACATTTTCTTAGGTTGTTCAACATCCAGAGCTGCATGAAAACATTAAATAATCCCCTTTCACATTCCTTCCACTGCAGAAATTGGATGATATTTATCAAAGACAACAACATTTTCCTTTCTTCTGCTAAGACTGACCCTCATAAATAAATCTAAATATGAATAAATCTAAATTTAAATTTAAATAACCTAAACCTAAATGTAGAATAACATGTATGTCATGTAGCTACAGTGTAAATATGATGCAAACGACCAGCAAGCCATCCTTCATAGTCTCTTGAAGATCCCAAAATACCAAGTACCAAAGACTAATATAGATATATCAAAGACTTCCATTTTCAGTGAGGCATCTTAGGTTGCCAAACAGCAGTTCCATTAATTTCCTGGGTTCTGTCTTAAAATAAATTCAGACTCTGGTTTGCACCACCTTTTTCTTTTTTGAAAACTGCTCCTGAATTTAATTTTTGGGATGTTTAGAAGTCATCTTCTAAATTTCTAGGCTAATACATACTCATGATTGTTTTATAGCATTTGATATTAGGCCAGCATTTTTAATTCACGTAAGCAATTCTTCTCCCTTTTTAACAATTTCCCCTGAATATAAGGAACTGTCAATCCTCTTCAAACTTTTATTTGCCTAAGCTAAATGAACCCTAATCTTTTCATTTTTCCCTGTAAAATGAAAACTCCGTTTTCCGAAGCCTTCTGTGTTCTTATACCAATTTAGTTTTGTTTTACTTTGCTTGTATTCAGTATAGGTGAGAATAGAACATTATATTCCAAAGTATTTCAATGTCTTCTGCAGAAAGATTTTCTTGTGGGATTCTCTACTTTCTTGCTGTTCATAACGTCTCCCAACTTTGTGTCATCTGTAAATTCCTTTAGCAAATAATTTGATTCTATCTCCTTGGCCACTAGTATGAGCAGAGTCTGTTCATTTCAATTCCTGATATACAGAAGACACATATTTAATATTGATAGCTCTCTGATCTCTCCACATTTTGTACTCCTTCTGCTGTCCAAACCATACTTGTCACTGAATATTTCCATGGAAGAGTGAGAAACACAATTTCAGGTACAACTCAACTTTCTGACAGGAGTTCATCCAGCCCTAAGTTTTTCACCTTTGACAACTCTTTGTCTATGTGAGTGCTGAAGTGTGCATCATGTCCTGTCACCCAGATGCAAAACAACAGCACCTTTTAACCTATCTCAACCACATACCTGGTATATCTCCCTCAAGGAAACAATGTTCCTCAATGACAATATTGATTTTTAGAAGCATGCAAATTGCACAAAGATTGGAACTGTTGATCACAGGATTATCACTATCCTAAAACTACATCATCCTGAGCAGTTGGGATTCCTGAAGCTGCCTCATGGTGTGATCATCTGCAACACTCCCAGATTCCTGCAACTGTATTGATTACTCATCCAAATAAACCAACTTTCACATTTAATTAGAGCTCACCAGGTAAAGATTTTTCTCCAAATGAAAATGCTGATGTTGGGAAAAAAAAAAAAAAAGGAATAATGCAAATGTCTTCAGCCAAGAATCAGTGTTCAACTCCAAATTCTTAAGAAAAGAAAAAAAAAAAAAAAAAGGGGTGTGGACATTATAACAGGATGACCTAAGGATCTAGATTCTCTACATCTTCTTTCTGCTGCTTCTCTGTGATCCAGACTCCTTGGCTGAATCGTGCCCTTCCAGCACTGATCTCCAAGCTGCTGGCTCCACAGTGCACAAGAGGAGACTGGCAGGATGAAGTGCTCAGCCTGGGGTGGCCTAGGGTGACCCCAAGCTGCTCAGGCTGTCTCCAGGGACAACTCCAAATACAGCTGGATTGCTGGGTCACAAACCAAAACCTTTTCAGTCTTTGGAGAAAAGGACACAGAAGGAAGTATATATGTATGAAACAGGTTGTTCTGTTGTTTGCTAATTATTTTTCATCTGAATATTAGAAATAATTGAGATTATTTTGTCTATGATTAGAACAAGATTGAAATTAGTTCTCATTATTAGACATATTGCTGGATGTCCACAAGAATTCTATATTGTCTATCTTTCCTACATAAATAATAATAGCCATTTTCTCTGGCTATGAATATTACATGTCAAAGTTAATCTTCAATTCCCTTTTCTTATTTTTTTAGTATTTTTTGCTGTTCCTTTAAAATAATATAGAAATGCTTTTCAGCATGCTAAGTGTCTGCCACCTCTTGCAGGCAGAGTTAACGTCTCCTTGGAGTTTTCCATTAATCCTACAGTAGTAGAGTTTCATTCCTTCATTTGTAAAATTTTCTTTCTGCATAATTATGTGCGCACAAATCATTATTTCTAGATTATGCATCTTCTGCTGAAAGAAATTATCTTCTGCAAGTGTTTTGCTAGTGGTGCTTTGTACAAAAAGATTACTGGAGTTTTCTCCTCTTATTCCTCCTACATACAGTCCTTGGTCAGAAATATCTCAGAAAGGTGGAAGGATATTAGCCAAAGGAAAAGTTTGCCTTATCATGACCCCTAATAGTTCCACAGCAGAGATTCAGCAACAGGAGTTTGGCCTTTGGGGTGCAGGCTGTAATGAAGAGCATCACACAAGCATCTCTGCAGCTGCACATTGCTCTTGTTGGCAACGTATGTAAGAGCCAGAATAATTTGACCATGGCTCTGCTATGTGCACACCCCTCAAAGCAGCAGTAGCTTCAACCTAAGCCTTCTGGTTTGTCAAAAAAGAAACACTTTCTTTCATGGCACTGGTCTAGCTACAGCCAAGAACTTATTAGTGCTATCCCAAACTGACCTGTCCTAAAAAAAAAAAAAAAAAAAAAAAAAAAAAAAAAAAAAAAAAAGAAAAAAAAAAAGAAAAAAAGAAGTGCTAAGAAAACAAGCTAAGACACAAAGTAACAACAAATTAAAATTACTTTCCCTTGATATTGTAAACAAGTGAAAATATCTTGAGAGTATTTTAATGGGCACACGGTGCCAGTGTGACTGTGTGAATAAACACATACAAGTAACCACGGTGACCACCAAACCACGGCTGAGACACAAAGATTGGGGTTTTTCATTACCTGGCTACCAATGTTGGACAGCGGAGACACGTGGGGACCCGGGCTCCCTTCGGTTCAGTTCATCATTGCGCGGATGCAGTAGCAGCAGTGGGATAGGCACTGCCTGCTCCAAAGGGCTTCTCACAAACACAGTTTATCACTGTGCCTTTAGGATCCCTCTCTCTCTCTCTCCCTCCAGCAGGAAGCTCAAGCATATCTCTGAGAGTTATCTCCACATAGGAATTCCAGCTCTCAAAACAGGCAGAGGAAGAACAATACTAGCCATAAAACATGGAGTTTTTGCACACTGACATTCTTAGCATTCCGAGCTGCAAGGTCAGTTTGAGAAGCTATTCCTTCCTCTTTGCCAAATCTTCTGGTTTTAACCCTTTCCTGCCAACAGTGACATATGCACTGAACTGGTGACAAGTCACAGAGTCAGAGTACAGCTGCCCTAGGCACCATGAGAGAAGAGAGAGGATGCCCATATGTTTTCCCATGCCATGTTGTAGTGTGTGATCAGAGCCCAGTGACATTTTTTGATGAGCAGGAATGGAGGGGGAAAGTCTTAATGATTTATCAGAATCATTAAGAAAATTGGATAGGTGGAACCAGTGCCTGACACAGAGCAAAATCATACATTACTGTATGACTCCTGAGACTGCACAGCTGCTCTTTTATTAAAGATGCAGCAATCCTGCTACAGCCTGTGAACCACATGCTAGCACTGTCCATTTCAGGAAAATCATCACCAAATTCCTTCATTCTCATTTGGTTCTGTTAATGAAGATCTTGTGTGTTTTTACATCTGGGATTCCTAATTGATCAAGCACTTAAACTTCCTAAGAGCAAATTATCTTCTTTGAGAGGAGAAGATGCTATGAAAGACAAAAAGGTCCAATCATTTTGGATTTTTCTTTAACTGTTACAGAAAAGAAAACAAAGTACAAATTGAATGCAATTTTGCTTTAATTAAGAAAATTTAAAATAACTGTATATTCTATTTCCACTTGTGACACTTTGTTGTATGTTTGAAGTACAATTAAATTGCAGTCAGACAATTTCAGAAGCAAAATTCTTGGTGCATCTGCTGAAAATAAGACAGCTGTCTATTATAACAACCATCTGAGATTATTTAATTTATGATCTTTGCATCCCATGCTTGTTCATTTCTCTTTTTTTGGCTTGAATTTTTATATATCTATCCCATTTTGCATCCTTAGTTACTATTCATCTAGTTCTCTTTTTTTCTTCTTAGTTTTGCCTTGTTTTCTATAGACACTTTTCCTACTTTGCCTATTTCACCTCTCTTTTTATCTGTCTCACATGCACCTGTGAAAGGCCACTGGGGAGATCTTGTAAATAATCAGATCTGATGTGATTTTCATAAAAATATTTGGATGCATTGTTAGGTGATGCTGAATAATGATCGTGCACCTTTTGAACAACCTTTGGAAGAGATCAGGCAATGCAAAGGATTTGACCTTGACCTTACTACCTGAATGGCAGTGATTACATATAGATATTGCTTGTTCCAAGAGTAATGCAAAATAGATGTGTCAGACTCTGTTCTAACTCACTGTTCAGTACCTGTTTGGGGATAATTTATTCTTGAGATGACAGAATGAATTTTACAAATTGTATCCTGTATATCTAATGAGACAATTATTTCAGGAGAGTCTGAGCTATCCAGCAAAATAGACACAGAGCAACTGGAAAACCTGTGCTGGAAAGGATGAGCATGCTTGTTTAACCTGACAAGGTCCTGGTTAGGCTGTCATTTGCTTGCATGTAACTTCCCCTGGTGGAAAATGAGGTCTCACAAATTTGCCCCGAAAAATTATTCAAGCCAGTTTTCCCAAGGCTGTCTACAAAATATTTGGACTTTCAGAAGATGTTGCTCTTCTCTGAATATAAAGTTTGTAAGAAAGGGTGAGTAAACTGAAAATGGATGGGGGGAGAGGGACAGATCTTTCTTTCCAATGGCACAGTGAGAGTGCTGTCTCCCGAAGAAAGGAGACAGCCAAAAGCTGAAATTCAACCTGTAAGCAGAAATGGCCTCTAGAGCAGTGTAATAAAGTGCATATATTTAACTAATTATTTTTAGTTTACAAATGTTTATTGACAGGAGCGACAAATATAATGTGCATATGAGACTGAGGAGCAGGAATGAAACATTCTGTCTCCACTTGAAATAGTCTCCTTGCAATCCAAACAAACACACACACCTGCAAATTCCTCACAAGTCATCCAGCTGAAGTGCAGAAGATGACTCATGTTGTGCTTGACTGGAACACTTGCTAAGGTAGGCCTGTGTGGACTCGGCATTTCGTGCCGTGGGATGTTTAATAGCTGGGACTAGCAATGTTGCAATGCAGCAATTTTAAGCAAATACTTTCTTCATTCCAAGAAACTGAAAAAGATCTACCAGCAGAGGTATTTAAAAAACCAATAAAGCATAAATACAATTCAACATGAGCTGGGGAGGAGGGGGAACCTAAACACCACTGCAAGTCTGGATGTGATGTATACTGCATCAGCTGATTGTCTCAGGGTCTCCTCAGTAATACCATGGGTCAATTCCTGCTGGGCAGCCTTTAATCAAGAAATGTTCCAGGATGAGGTCAGCACTGGTTTTGACCATAAAACACAGGTATCACACATTAATAATATCAAACAACATGTATTAGCCTTTAAACAGCCAGCTTCCGATATATGTCTGGCTGACATTTTTGCATGGAAGTGGGACATGGGAGAAGAAACCGTGATACCATATGATACCATAAGTTGCTATTGGGTACAGAACCCAGTGCATATGGAAATGTATAGGTCAAAAACATAGCAGTAAAAATAAAAAGAGGCTCACAGTTCTGTATCTTCATCCTTTTTTGTTTTAATTTGATATACTTGCTCAGTTTCAAAGGATAATAATAGTGTGTAATTACTCTTTAAAATTACATCTATTTTTAGTATCTTTGAATTATTGGGAACACCAGCATAGTTTGAGGACATGTTGTTCAGTGAGCAGGGTATGTCAGTGCTGTGTGTCTGGGTAAGAAAGTGGTGGGAGGTACCTTTGCCACCACTCTCTGCAAGATGCAGTCCTGAACCAGGACAGGTGTGTGCAGTATTGACAGAGCGGGAACCAACATCAGTATGTGACTGAGACTTCAGAAGGGCCCTGAAGTCCTGATCATCATGAGTTCTGGTCCTCTAACAGTCCTGGCCAGCTGACCAGTAGTCATGAAGTACTTATGTCAAGTGTCAGTGTTGAAGAGAGTGTTTATTTTCATGTGAAACAGGCATTTCACATGAAAATAAAAATATTTAAGCCAATGTTAATTTTTGCGTTGACTCAATGAGAACTGGGATTTTACCATGCTTTTTATCAGAATGACACTAGGTAGATGAGGACATAATCATTATTTCCTCCAATAATGTCCTTTTATTTCTTTGGTGATGTAATGTCCATTTTAAAAAGGGAGGAAGGAAGATGGTTGTCCATAGTACTTTTTGCTAGAAATGAGCTCAAACCTAGAATGAAGTTTGGAGCTGGTGCTCTGCTTAGTCCTTCTTTTCCATTGGAAGCATACAGTAGAGTAGAAAATAGTTTTTCCTTTGCTTTTCTGATGTTTAATTTTGATCCCATAGGGAAAAGTGCTTTGCAAATATCTTAAGGAGATGCTCTGTACTGTGAGAAATCCTGGGCAGAGAGCTGGGCAGGCTTGAGAGGTGGGCCTATGTGAACCTCATGAAGTTCAACAAGTCAAAATACAGGGTCCTGCACCTGGGTCAGGGCAATCCCAAGCACGAATACAGGCTGGGAACAGAGCGTATTGAGAGCAGCCCTGAAGAGAAGGACTTGGGGATGTTGGTGAATAAGAAGCTCATCATGATGTGGACTTGCAGCTCGGAAAGCCAATTGTGTCCTTGGCTGCATCAAAATTATTGTGACCAGAAGGACAACAGAGGGGATTCTGTCCCTCTGCTCTGCTCTGGTGAGTTCCCACCTGGCGTACTCATCCAATTCCAGGGCCTCCAGCATAAGGACTTGTACCTGTTGAAGTCCAGAGGAGAGCTACAAGGATGGTCAAAGGGCTGGAGCACCTCTCCTATGAAGGCAGGCTCATAAAATTGGGGCTGTTCAGCCTGGAGAAGTGAAGGTTCTGGGAGAATTTATAGCACCTTGTAGTGCTTCTAAGTACATCAAAGGACTACAAGAAAGCTGGAGAGGGACTTTTTATGAGGACATGTAGTGATCAACAAGGGGAATAGCTTTAAGCTGAAACATGATAGATTTAGTTTAGAAAAAAAGAATAAATTCTTTCCTGTGAGGGTGATGAGACACTGGAACAAGTTGTCCAGAGAAGTGGTGGATCCTCCATCCCTTGAAATGTTCAAGGCCAGGTTGGGTGAGGGTCTGAGTGAAAGGTACACCTGCCCATGTCAGGGATGTTGGAAGTAGATGATCTTTAAGGTTCCTTCCAATCCAAACCATCCTATGACTCTATTTCATAAATCCTTTCAACACACAGAAGATTTAAAAAGGAGTCCTGCTCTTTTTGTCCCTTCTGCACCAACAAAACATGTATCTCAGAAATTGAGTCCAAGATTTTAAACAACATATTACCTGCATTTTCTATGTGATCTTCTCTGGATGGTGGGAAATAAAAGTAATCAAAGACAAACAAACAAAAAAAACATGCTAGCAAAAAAGAGAGAAACCTAGTCTTATTTCCCTAAATGGAATCTTACTATATCTGTATTTTGAAACTGAAATTAAAATGTTATAATCCACTTCTGTTTCTGCAACAGGGTTGCACAAGATATGGGGACAAAAAGCGGATTCGCTCCAGTTGCCTAATTGGACAGAAGTAGTTGCTGAATGCCAGCCTGACCTAAATGGAACTGAAGGATTTTCACCAACCTTTCATCCTTTTGTATTTTCTAAGGTTAATCTTCCTTCCTTTGTCATTCTTTCAGTAGGCTGCAGCTGGGAGAACAAGAGGTAGAGCTGAACTCAGAGCATCTTTCCATGCCTAGCTCATAAGGAAGTGGTTTGCTTGAGGCAAGAGCTAAATGACCTGTTCATAATCAATGTTTTTCAATTAATTTAATCTTTTCTCTTGCACATCAGTTTGTCATGAAGAGACCAGATTATATAAATACATTCCTCGTCTAATGTCATTTGATGAATGCTTCAAGAGAAAATAAAGTAACTGCCTTTGTATTGATAAAAAAATGTCACTTCAAGGCTATTTGCTACTCTTTATGGCATCTCTGCTGCAAGTACAGCTAAGCAGGTGGGCTTGTCAGGACTGCTCTGAAGTTGTCCCCTGGAAAGGATAGAGCAACAAGTTGTGACTTTACTAGAGATGGAGGATGAACCCAGCCTGTTGTATTTTTCATGTATATGGTAGCATGAAATACAGCTAGAGCAAAAGGTAGAGCAGGGCTGCGTTCTGCCTCTCCCTTTGCGCTGAGATGGCCATCCTTCCCCCTTTTCCTAATAAAGCACCAAAGTAGAGATGTTGAAGGTGGAAGTTGGAGGGATAAAATGCTGTAGATTATATCCAGCCCATCAGCACAATGAAGTCTGCTGCAGAGGCATATTGTTAGAAGAAAAGATATCTCAGGATCCTCAAACCCCATGCAAGAGGGTTGTGTGATATATGAGGCTTTGATGGAGGGGGCTGCAGCTTTCACAAAATATTCAGATTATCATTTAGCAGCAGTCTTGATAATATAGATTATTTTATACCAGTTAAGTAGATGTAATAGCAAATAGCATCAGGAAAGCAGAATGCCTGGAAACAATGCAGCCAGTGTTGGTTTGCTGTGCTGCTTCACAGATTTCCTGTTACCTGCTGAGCTGCGCAGGCGAGGGGTTTAGCTGCTTCCTCCCAGTGGCCACTCAGATTAAAAGCTTGAGCTCTGTGACATATGGCTGCTCCCGTTGCAGTGGATCTCTCAGCTTGTTTCCAACATGCCATAACTTCAATTTACCAGACTGGCACTTATAGATGTCCAATTAAACTGTCCCATTTTATTGGGGAAAATGCTTTCCCAATGGTAGTGTACGCTACTGAATAGAATTCAAAAATCACTTTGCCTGTTATGACTTTTATTTTCATAAAGAATACAAACATGAAATACTTAATGTGATGTCCTAATTAATGCAAATATGCCAAACCCCTTTATTTTCCAGAGAAAATTATATTACACTGTTACATTTCCCCAGTTCATGGCTGCATATTTTATATATTGTAACCATGGTTACTGTGTCATTAAAGTCTATTCAGAGGGAGTTGGGCATAGCATCAAGCTATCGCAGAGAATGATTGCTTTTGTAAATTTAAAAGAAGCTCTGCAGCTAATTACTCTGAGTCTGTGTAAATGGACCAATGGAGAGCATGAAATTTGGAATAAATTGTTGTAGAGTCTGAAGCAAATGAACAATATTTTTATTTGATTTAGGAACTTGCCTTCTGTATGACAAGACTCTTAAACTTTTAATTGTGTAAAGCTCAAGCCACACATTGGCACATTGCTGATACAGGAACTCAGACAGCCCTGGCTGAACTGGGACATGACTGGTCTAAAATAGAAAGTACTGGCAATGGGCAGAAAGCTGGGGAAAGGACAGAGCATGCCTAAGCTGTTCTGATTTTGCATTGTTTGGAAATTTTAAAAGGAAATTCAGCTGCCTGGAAATCTTTTGAGTTGTCTCTTACCTGCCAATTGAGTATATGTTTCCTCCACATGATGCACTATGTATTTGGATAGAGTGAGGCTCTCTCCTCCCCTTAGCTGCCTAGAATTGCAGTAGCAGATGTAAAGTACGATCTTGCCATCACATTTCCTTAATCTTTCTTCAAATACTGGTATCCTTATCAGAAAACAACATATCCATGGCCCCACAGGTGCCTAACAACCTTTGAACTGTATGGAAAGCTGAATCTAACAGTTAAATATCCTCATACTCTGTATGCTACTAATGACTTTTGCAGCTTGTCCCCCCAACTTGTCAATAGTTGCATGATTTGTGGCATCCTGATATGTTTGTAAGAATTTTCCATTCCTCCCTGTACCTCTGTGCTTGTCAAAGATGTGAGGGGGTTTTTTTGTTCCACCAGCCTTTGGAACATTTGCACTGGACACTGCTACAGTGAGTGCAGTAAGTGACTGCACAGAAGTGAGGGTATGTGGGATGATGGCTCCCATCAGCGGAGTGGCTGATGGCTTATCCTTGTCCTGTCTCTGTCCCTGTACTGCCACACACTCTCCATCTGCCAACAGCCAGGGGCAGTGAATTTTCTTAGTTTCATCTCTTATAACATTTTGCAGATATTGATAACTAAGCTTACTGTTCCTCTTGGACTCAGGGAACTTCGTACTGTCCTGGTCCAAGATGATGTATACTTTGGATTATGTTGCTGGTGTAACATGTGGTTACAGCAGACATTTTTCCTTCTCACAGATCTCAGAGAACAAACAGAAAATCAACAGCACCTTCTCCAGATGACAGTGAGCACAGACTGCATAAGGCTCCATAAAAACCTCCTGTCTCAATCACTCATCTTCCCCATACTTAGAATTTTAACACAGAAGCTGTGGCATTGTCTCCATCAGCTTTGGGGAACACATTTCCACAGGTGAATAGGGAAAAAACCTAATATAAATCTTGAGCAGTCACCAACAATCTCTGCCTATTCACCATTTTCCAGTTTTATCCCTAAAAGCAGCTCTGCACAGCCTAGCTATCAGTATCCAGCATGACAGACTTGGCCAGAGAAGATGCAAAATCTGGATTTCCCATTGACCAGTGCCAGTGTGGCCAGCCACAGGCTAGTGCAAGCAGTCCTCAGAGGAACAGCTGCTAAAGTAGGGGTGAAAAATCCTGCCAGTGCTAAAAAACACTGATCTCTCATAGCCATTTTGTAACAAATAATTAGGCTGTTTTGATTTCAGTACTGTTAATTGACTAAATGAGATCAGTAACATGACACAGGCCTGTGTGTGTGAGTCGATTCTCTGTAACCTGATCACCAACAGAGTTGAAATTTTGAGGCTCAGGCTCTCTGCCAACCTTTTCTCCACTAAGTGGTCCTTTTTTTTTTCTTTTTTTTTCTTTTT
>VWYP01029261.1:545703-676294 GCA_013400435.1 Pycnonotus jocosus | reverse complement strand
TTTTTTTTTTTTTTACATTTCCAAAAATAAAGCATAACCAGAGGGTTCCCATTACGTAACATAAATATTTTATTATCTTCCACATTACTCACTTGCAGAAAAAAAATCTAGACACAGTTTTGGCCTCTTTCATTACATAGCCTTAAAAAATACGATGCCATATTGCAGGTTGTCCTTCTACATAACCATGGAATATTGCATTATGTATACCTAACCCTTTGCCAAGTTGATTCTTGAAAAAACAGGAAAAATGAAAATCTGCTTCTTACACCAACTCCTATTGCTTTTTATCAAAAAATAATTGTGTCTGACAATGTGTTCTTTCTGCTTCATGGATGGTTGTTTTTTTTTTTTGATTCTTCAGCAATGCAAAATTGTAATTTCTGGTAGATTCATCATTCCATACCACAGAGCTGTAAAAATTAAATTAAAGATCCTGCAGGTCTTGGTCTTCCCAGGCTAAGTGCTGTGCCATGGAGAGCTGTGCTGGGGTTTGCTGCACAGATGTAGCTGCTTGTGTGTTGGAGCATATGCAGTGAACCACAGTGCCACAGTCTCTGGGCTTACTAACAAAGGGGCATCTCCATGCTTTTATTAGTTTGATGGTTCTCAGTTCCAGACTGTTCTGGGTTTGGCAAGGATAGAGTTGATTTTATTCATAGTGGCTTGTATGAGGCTATGCTTTGGATTTGTGCTGAAAACAGTGTTGATAGTTCAGGGATGTGTTTGTTACAGCCAAGCAAAGCTTACATAGCATAAGGCCTTTTCTGCCTCTCATCCCACCCCACCAGTGAGGAGGCTGAGGGTGCAGAGGGAGATGGGAGGGGACACAGCCAAAACAGCTGATCCCAACTGACCCAAGGGACATTTCAAATCATATGACACCCTTCTCAGCATCTAAAGCTGGGGGAAGAAGGAGGAAGGGGAAGATGTTTGGAGTAGTGCTGCTTGTCTTCCTAAGTCACCATTATATGTGATGAAGCCTCATTCCTGAGGGTGGCCAAATACCTGCTTGTCCCTAGGAAATGGTGCATCCTTGTATTGCTTTGCTTGTGTATATGGCTTTGGTTTACTAAAATGTACTATTTTTATCTCGACCCACAAGTCGTTTTACCCTTCTGGTGGGCTGAAGGGAGAAGAAGGATGGGGAACCATGCAACACACAGTACATTAGCATGGACTCAAGCCCTTGTTTATGTAGTTAAAACAGGTTTGGGGCTGGTGAGGAAATAAGCATCACAGCCCAGGCTTCCAGCAGACATCAGATTTCCTATTTTTCCTTCCCACTGACAAGGATCTTTGGGAAGTAACCTTCAAGCAGTGTTTTGCAGCTTGTTCTTAAGTTCAGAATAGAGAAATGACTTGTGCATTAATGGCCCAACTGCTGCCTTTGCAAGCATACCAGGCTTAATCAGTACAAGTGAAGTTAACAAGCACAACATCCTTACTTGGTGGCAAGACACATGTTTTCCAGGAATCAGGAATGGATAAGGCTGCCTCCTTATCAGAATCAATAGTCAGTAGTCAGCCTCTTCCAGAATCATCTTTCTCATTTCTTCTCCACAACTGTTCTATTTCTACAGGATTTCTAATAGAGCAGGCAACTGCTCTATTTCTACAGGATTTCCAATTGAAATTCTTCCCTGAATGTCTGGGCCTCTTCCTGTGCATTAAGCAGTCGCACAAAGTGCTCATAGATCAGGCTGGACATGTCCATCAAGGGCCACTGCACATCCAGAAATCCTCAGTGCATCCACAGAATCAGCATTCAGTGCATGTGCTGCTGCACTGACCTTCTCTGAAGGGACATGTGCTTTTTAGTCTTATGCAAAAAGCTCAAGATGTCTCAAACATCAAGGAACAGAGAGAGGAAAACCTAACCAGACTATGTAGCAGTCCAGCCTGGGGCTTGCTGCAGAAGGAGCCAGAGGGGAGTGAGTTATCACTGCAGAGCCATCCACATCAAAGGCAAGGTACCAAGATGTCTAAGAAAACATGCCTCATTAAATACTTCATGCACCTACCAGGAACCACCCAACACAGTCCTGCTATTCAAGCACTACTTGAGGCCATGTCAGCCTGGCACAATGAAACTCTCCATTTAGTAGATATCTGGACTATTTAAGGTTTGTTAACATTTACAGTCGACTTCATTTTTATTAGAATTACATGCCAGAGATACCAGTAATATTTTGGTATTCTTGCCAAAGAAAACTTTTAATATTTACAGACTTTGAACATGCCAGCTGGCTGATGCTAAGAGTTTGAGTTCTCTTCAAAACAAAATTATTGGAGCCATTTACATAAATCTCATTGACAGTTTACTTTAGTTTTCATTTCCAATGAAATGAAATGAACATTAGCATCTATGATTTATTTTGCAGTCTTCTGTTGGGAAAAGGAAAGCTCTCACCTCTATATTCATATTAACATTTATATGAATCAGCCAGTAATCACTTGGATCTAAGAGCTGTGTGTCATGTTTTAAAACAGATGCAGGCTGGGCATCCCAGGCACAAAATCAGTAGATTGGGACATCCAGGAAATGCACATGATAGGCCACCAACTGCAAGCCAGTGCTCCAAAAAAGTTTTGGTACATGCATTAGGCAATGCCATGAAATATTCTCATTAGCAAATTTGATCTTAGAACCCTGTTTCTTTTTGCAAAAGGATTAAATGTGTGCCATAATGTGTCTTCTTGTGCTCCTTTTTTACTAGCTTTTAGCCCCAAATCTTGGTCCTCCTTTAGACTTTTCAGAACCCCAAGTGTTTAACCCTGACTCTGTGACTGGATTCCCCCATGTATACTGTATCACTTTGAGCTTTTTTACTCCTAGTCCTCACTTTACTCAGATATGTCTTCTCCAGGATCACCAATGCGCATGTTCCTATTTTGAGTGTCCCTCAGTTTTGAATGGTGGCATGAGTTTGTGCTGATGCTGGTTAAAAGCACTTGTCCATCATTTATAACAAGTCTCATATAGGAAGCTGCTGGTTTGCTTTACCTACAATACTGTCACTTTCAACACAGTTGTCACAGATTACAATGAAAGAATGATTTGATTTATTTGCTTGCAAACTACTGTGCATGATACTGCTTTCAGAAGGGAGTCATGGGCAGGCAGCAGGAAGGTGGCTCTTCTTTGTGCATGATAGCTGCCCAGAGGAGAAGCCAACCCTCCCTGATGGGGAGATGGTCCTTCCACAGGGATTAATAAGTATAGCCCAGTGGGAGAAGCATCCACATACATGGGGTTTTGGTGTATTTCTTCCTCTGGATCTTCATGGTGCTCTAGTTTGCTCAGCAAATGCAGTGCCATGAGGCCCAGCCAGCCCTACAGGAGTCTGCCCAAACACTCCCTCCCAGTCAGGGCCCCAGTCATTCTGTCAGCTTTCAGCAGAGCACAAACTGAGTCCACCACCAAGAACAGCACAGTGATATAATTATAGGCAGGTTCAGCTTTCCTGGGCATTGTGAGGAGGCCAATGCTGGTTACCGAAGCCCAGAAGCAACACTAAGTTAACCTTTTCCAGGGTACAACATAACCAGGTTACATTTGTGCTACAAGCTGCTCTGGAGCAGCCTATGCTCCTCGGGTGCTTGCAAGAGTGGGTCTGATCTAGCAGACCTTCAGTCCCCAGAATTGGGAGAAATCCCTCAATCACCACAGTTGAGAGATACTCATATCTTCAGAGATGGGAAGGGCATTGTTGGACAAAGTAGTACAAGGAGAAGGGAACAGTTGCACCAGGCGTGTCCACAGACAGTGGCAGAACAAGTCTTAGGAGAGCCATGAACTTCACATCTCAGAGCCTACAGCCTACCCAACTCCACTGATGGCCACCTCCAATGGGCACAGGACAGTCTCAGATCTGGTATCAAAAGCATATTATTTGGTCCCCCTGATGCTCGCAGACAATTTTGAGCTACAGATATTTTCTGGACAACCACACCACAGTGGATTTCTAAATTACACTTTCCTTCCTTATCTTTCCCAAAAAACAAAGTGAGTCTCAAGATCACTTGCATGCCCACACAGACAGCTCTGAGGGCTGTTGAAATTCTGATGACAATCTTAGGACCTTCCCTACAAAGAATACTTTTCATCTATCTTGCTGAAATTTCAGCACACTATATACCTTAGTAGCAATGCTGCAAGATCAGATCTCTTCAAATACCAAGGCATTAAATGATATTTCTTTATTCTAGTTTGGACTGGCAACTCCTAAAAATAAAAAAGCTGGTTGAATGCTGATTTAGTAAGCGAAGAAAAATAGTTCTATTCCTGTAGCATCAAAAAAAATCTACAAGCCATGTGTAGAATGGCTTGTAAAATCTCTTAAGTAGTGTTTCTTTGCCATGTGGCAACTACTATTGCCAATGTCTTGGGGAAATATCTGGAAATCATATTAAAGGAAGTAAAGAAAAGGTGGAGGAGGAAGCTGCATGTGAAAACATTCTTTCCCTGATCCGTATCTGAATGTTCCCAGTCAACAAGCTCTCAAGTCTGCACTTGAACTGCGCATCAAAAGAAGCAGCCAATGTGTATTCTCTTGGCAAACTCATTTCAAACTGATGCGTAACAGCCGTGTACTACCCAAGGTCATTTCAAAGGTGTTTACTTTGACTGCAAACTAAATTTTTCTCTCTTCACTCAGATATAAAGTCAGTAATATTTGTAAACCAAACATTGTGAGGCAAAGGTCTGGCTTGAAGCTGATGCTCACACTGGAGCTGGGACCATGAAACAGCTGTATAACAATGATACCTCTCTGGAAATGCAGACATAATTATACAGTGGAGACCAATTCATAGGCAAGGCCTTGGGAAGTGTCTCTGGAGAGAGCTAATGATACCTCCCAGGGCAATACTAGAGCCTCTTCGAGGGCTGTCCTGCCTGCCCGTGGGTGGCACTCAGTGCCTGGGCTGACACCTTCATCCATTGCTTCTGGCCTGTCTTCATGTCACCACTGATCAGTAGACACAGCAATGGCCCTCTCCTAGAAAAGAGAGCCCTGTCACACTCTGCTGCCAAGGCAAACAAGATCTGAGTAAGCCTGAAAACAGTCTTGAGTATATACTTTCTTAAGCTGGACCTGAGATTGCCTTCAGCTTTAGCAGCCCCTGGCAGCAGCCAGCCTCAGGTACAGCAGGTCTCATCTGGAGCACCTCATAATCTCAGGAGGTGCAGACTTGTGTCTGACACAGCATTTGCAAAAGGTGTCTCACAAACCATGGCATCTATTAGGTGGCCAAAGGACATGTACCATACAAGACTGTGCAGACATTGGCACAGGCAGCTGTCTGGACATGCCAGCTTCTGCTAGTTTCTGCCAGCTTCTGCCAGCATCAGTTCATCCTAAGTAACTAATCAGGAGCAAGCACAACACTGCTGGTTTTTCTGAACCTGACTTCCTCCCATGTATTTGGTTTATTTTCTCTTGTTCTTGTGTGCCACATAATATGAATTTTATTTTGTTCAGTGTTCTGGAATTTTTAGCATCCAATTACAGTGTTACCAGGATGGTTTGTATGGCTCATTTAGTTGGCAAACATTTTTCCAAATTGCTTGAACTTTCATTTGCTCTTTCTGTAGTGATAGTGGTAATGAATTAACAACAGAATGGTACTCCCTGTGTAAATAGGGATGGTCATCTTCAAATCATCTCATGTGTTCCACTTCATGACATTTTTATGTTGTGCAACATGAAAACAAAGCAGTACCAAATTTACTTTAATGCCACTTATGGAAGACAAAATTAATTCTTTGTAGATATCTACTAGGTTCTTGGCATTTCTGACTAAATACAATATAGGGCTACATTTCCACCGTGGTACTCCAGCTGCAAGCACTCACCTCTGTCTAATCAAGCAAGAAGTTAACCTTGAATACCAAACACAAAATCTATAAACTAAAAGCTAGAACTAACTTGATTCCCTGAAGGTCACGGAATTTAAATAGAATGGAGCAAATCCATCTGAAAAGGAAACATTCTGCATTATTCCACGTCTTAGTGGAATAATGTCTCCACATATAGCCTTATGTCTTTGATATGGGATTTTCAGACCGCTTATTAAGTCTTTAAAAAATGTTTTAAGTAGTAGTAGTTTGAGTCAGATCTGTCCATGCTTATTCAGGATTTACTCAAGCCAAGAGAGCACCCAGGGGTGAGGATGTCATTGGACCTGTGCAGCCAGGAAGAAGGAAGCAAGTCTTTCCTCCTCCCTTCTATGAGCACAGAGGTTAATGTAATCCAATTCCTTGTGCTCCATTAACTGGTGAAGAGGATGCAGAAAAAGTTTGACTCTGCAGCACAGGAAGGTGAGAGCAGATTCCCCTTGACCAAAGGGGGATTGGAGGAGGCCCAGATCATTGCATGGATGGAATGTCATGCTCAGTGGGTTTGCTCCATGCCTATGGGAAGAGCTCACCTCTGCCCACAATGGTACTTGAAGCCACAGCACATCATCCCATGAACAGCAGAGGAAATTCTGACTGAGAAAACACTGCCAACTCAGGTCTTCTGAGATTCACAGGCTAAGATTCAAAGGATATACTTAGCAGCACTGTAATTTCTTTTTTCAGAACCTCATTTGCAGACCAAATATTTATAGTTTCTCTTCACAAAAATGTGAGGACATTTGAGATCCTACACTCTGGTTTGCAAGGACTTACCATCACATATCCTCTAATCACAGAGCAGTTAACACTCAGCCACAGAAAACACATTACAGGTTCCAGTTGCATCTCTAGACAATGACATTTGCATCTAAATTTAGGTGTCTGAGCTCCTATTTCAGTCAATGGAGCTCAGGGCTCAGTCTAGGTGCCTGAATATTAGGCACTGTATTTTAATGGGTCTTCAATGAAGCATCTGAGATATCTGCATGGAGCTGGTGAACGTGACCCACACCCTGCACATCCTAAAGAGGCAAATGTGTTTCCTCTGATCTTGGGACTGGATGGCAGCAAGCCCACACTCCCTGCCCTCCACCTTTCTCATAGGGAGTGCTGAAGGCTTCAGAAAAAAGCAGTCTTTGGTAGGCAGCTGCTTCATTCTTCCACCTTTGCTGTGCTGAATGGGAGAGGGGAAATTCTCTCTTAACCCACTTAGCAACCAACTGAATGCCCTCACATACAATGCACTTTGTCCCATTGAATGTCCTCCTGTGAGCTGTACCTGCTGGTCCTGCTTTTATTCTCACGTGGAGTGTCTCATCCTTCAATAAAGCTTCCTGCACTACTTGTTACATTTCCATCTCCCAGGCAGTTCCACAGTGAGCCTCATGCTAAAACTGCAATCCCTGGGATTTATTATAATGCTGTTATCATAGGGGAAATGGGAAACTGGAGTCTAAGTAAATTAGAGGCATGACAGGATCCTGGGCATCAGGTAGGAGTTGTACTCATGTGAGAAGTCAATGGATCAAGAGTAACAATGAGACCAGGTCTCATAGACTGATTCGATGACTCCTGCTCAGCATGTTCTTATGTTTGTAGTCTTCATTACTAATCCCTCTGCCTGGATGCATAACTCTGCACAGAGCTAAAGGAAATATTTCACTGGAATTTTCCATTTTAAATTTTGTTTCATCTTTTTAGGCCTGAGTAAATTATGTTTTGGCCAGCTATTTTGGTTTTCAGAAGAAGATGTTTTTAATGAAAGCACAATTTTATATATTGTGACTTTTCTCTCCTCCCTGTGCTATTCTTTGTTGGAGTCCACCCTTGCACAATGCTTTCTGTATATAAAATTTCACAGATAATTGCTTTAATTTTTGTTCCCATAGAAAGAATGTTTTATGACAATCTGAAGTAGAACATTTCCTTTTCAGATGACCTCAAATTTCTTATGGGTAACAGTGGAAGACACTAAAGAACAGTTTGTCTCTGTGTGTTTGTCAATTAACACTTCAGAGACCTGAGTACTCTGTCTCTCTCTCTGTGCTAGCCCCCTTGTACAAGCAAGATCCCTTGCACTGTTTATCTCGTCCCCTACCAGTGGTTATCCAACTTGTTTGGCCTTTTTTAGAATAAAATATCCATTTTTCAGGCAAAACAGGCAATACAAGAACGGAAGGTAATTTCCTGGTCATGCTTCAGACAGTGTTGTTCTGTTAAAGTCACAGTAATTTTGATGGGCCCCTCTTTAGGTGAAGCCCTTTCAAGTACATGGGGACCTGGGCATGCACTGGTGGTTTGCTGGTGTGGTCTCAGGGAGTTCATTCTTGGTAGAGGGAGAGGGCATGAGGAATCTCTGTGGTGAACACTAACAGGATAACCTACCAAGAGGAATATTTGTCTTATTATTAATTAGGAGATGTCTGTGCCTACAGCAGGGAGGTTGTGTATTACCTGAATTTTTTTCCACCCCATTTGTGTTAGTATTATCCCTGTAAGATATAATCTTTCTTTTAATGCTGTAAAACTCTTGACCTCAATATTTTGTAAAAATGAGTGTCACAGTTTAATTATACATTGTGAAAGATAAGACTTTTGTTTTGTTTTGTTGTTTTGTTTGTTTGTTTGTTTGTTGTTAAGAGCGTTCCTTGCTGGCCACAGTGTGCACAAACATTAGAAAATAATCTCTTGTGCAACTTTTTCTCAAAAGATATGCCAACACTTGTTACTTGATATCCTCCAAATTTTACCCCTGTGTTCATTAGGAAGTGTTCAGACATTGTAATATTGTAACAAAGATATTGTACCACCTTCCCATGTGGCATCACTTTGCACCTGCTAAGATTTTTGAACTTGTATCTTTGTCCAACCATGGCTGAAGTCTCAATAGCTCAGACCCTGAATTCCTCAAATTAGTTAAACTTATTCTTCCTCTAACCTTCCCACAACTATAGTAATTTTTAGTCAAATATTTTAAAAGATGTTAGAGAAAAGATAAGAGAATAAACCAATCTAAAAGAATAAAATTGATGAACTGGGTTGTCATTGATACTTTCTATCCTTCACCATCCCTGTTCACCACCAAGTTCCCCGTGGTTTGTGGCATAAACAAATTTTAATTGAGTGACAGATTGTTATTTTTATACTGAAAACTCCTCTCACAATTTGGGAGAGAAAATGCTCTGATAATTCTTATTAAAATCAGTCTACAAATCATCAAGGCCAGAGCCTATTTTTGATTGCATTTTTACAATAGCCATCTGGACTTTCTCTGGAGATTTGCACTTGAGCCTGGTCTCTATTTTTTAGAGTCACTTTGCAGAAGCACACCCTGTTCAGAAAATCCAAGACCTCAGGTGCAGCTGAGCTAATGAATTGCATGAGGTGATGTGCTTTGAGGGGTCTCTTAGGAACTCCTTGTTAAAATTCTACTGCCAACCCAGAGGCAGAAGGGATAATATTTCTCCTCTACTGAGGTCCACCAGATTCCTGCTAAATCAGCAGCTCCAGAGTTGACTTATCCCTTGTATTCTTAAAAATCACCTAAAGGAGAAATTGTTTTCCTCTGTAATTACTTGCTCTACTTAGACTGGAGCTGCAGCTTACCACAGGCCTGTATCATTTATTTATTTTGTGATAAGTCTGTTATTGACCTGTATCGACAGCACAGCGCTGGCAGAGTGCAAGTGTGCAGAAGTCATTTAGTGATATCAATCGCCTTAGCACTGGAAGCAGTCTCCAAGCCCAGTGATTTCACATTTGCAATAAGAAGATATTAAGTATCTTGGGAAGGGGATAATTAGACAGAAAGTGGCCTCTTTTGTCATCACAAGACTGATCCTGAGCATCAATCACATGAAGGAAAAAGTTCCCATTAAGTCTAGACGGCATGGACAAGATGCCTATAGACTGTCTGAAACACATCCATGAAAATAGTAAATCATGGGGTGATGCACTCCATGTCCTCCTCATCACAGCAGCTGTGTGTGCATTTTAACCCATCACAAATGCATAGCCACTGGAATTAGGTCAGCCTCAGTGCAGAGGGTTAAACTAGATTAAATTTTACACATTTGCTGCAGGCTGAAAATTCTTGTGCTGACAGTAGTTATATATATAATATTTTGGCAAAAATGACTTTATGTGAGCACAGAAAGGCCTTCAAAATTTCTAATGTCTTGCTAAGATGGGGAAGCTAAATAAAGAGGTGTGCATCCTAAAGACCAATGGGCCCTTCAGTAGAAAGTGTCTTATCTTTTTAGAAGTTGGAAGGTTAAAGCTGTATTTTTTTTTAACTTTACATTTTCATGTAAAAATGGTTTCAAAGTCCATTTGAAACTGATTTTTCTTGCACTACTGTTGTTTTTCCATCTTTTTTACTCTGTATTTTCAAGATATATTTTGTTCTCCAGTCTTTCCCTTTCCAGCTCTCTCTTTAAGAGTCTTCTGTCCTGTAAGTTCTGACAGACTGAATCCCAACTTCAGTTACCCAGGATTAGTATTGCCAGCTAGATTGCCTCCAGTATGTAGTGATGACCTGGAAGAAGGCATGTCCATACAGGGGATGAAGCTCTCCAATGACAGAAAGCTGGGTGCAGGATTAGTCAATAGAATGAGGAAATAACTATGTCCCAAAGGCACTGAATAGATCAACAGCCAAGGAAAGAGGAGAAGTGCAAGCAGGAAATTGAGCAAGAGAAAAAATGTTAGATTAAAACCTGGGGTAAGTAAACAGAATAGAAAGATCAGGGGATTTGGATGCAAACTGGCAAGGAAAGCCCCATTCACTGGGAGGAATTCAGAAACCCAAGGGCGCTGCTTGAGCACTTGGGTTGGGAAGAGCCCAGAACCCCAGAATAGGATTGACAGCATGGGATAGAGGAGGAAGGAGGTGGAGAGACCACAAGCTAGACAGCAGGAACAACAGTGAGAACATCATGTTCAACACTGTGCTTCCTCTGTGGAATAAACACCTCCCTTCTGCTCTGGGACAGAGTTCTGGCATCCATGACCAGAACTGCTGCTTGCACGTCGGCAGCTGTGAGTCCTGGGCATGGATGCTGGAACATGCTGTTGGTTAACAAAACAATTTTATCCAAGCAACCCTGAAACCAAATACTTCATTTTCATTTTTGCTCAGTAGAAAAACAATTCTATTTTTTCATGAAGTTGGTATTTTAGCCATAAAGTGCTTTGATTTTGCCAAGAAAATATTTGTTACTAAATAGTTTCAGCTGGAAGCTACCACTCTGCTAGGGCCAAAATCGTTATTACAAACTTCTATCTGGCAAGTTATAGGTTTGTTAGGTCACAGCTACAAATATATACAGACTTCAAACCTGTGTTTTTCTTGAGAATCAAATCTCCTAACATAGTTCTTTCTTGCCGCGTTTCCCAATGCAAGACTTTCAGGCAGAAGATGAGAGCGAGTATTAGCTCTTGCTTGCATGACAGATACCTAATTTTGAGAATCTAGGTTAACCCAGATTAGGACGGACAACAAAGTACAACATATATTACTATAACCTGTCTGGCTTTGCATTCCTTGAGTGTCCATGTGTGTTATCTGTTGAGACATACCAGGATTTTTGCAATCTCTATAACTATATTACCAGATTCTTCTCTGTGTTAAATCCATCTTGAGTTAAAGCATATCCAAACTGGGGTCAGTAGGTTTTGTATGCTTGACTGGAGGAAATTAATGGCTAAGACCAATACATGTGAGAGCCTGGATTCAGTGGGCAGTGAAGGGTGGGCATGAGGAACAGACTCATGGATGTCAGGCATGTTTCAAGAAAGCTATATCCCAATTTTCATAAAGGAACATTTGTTTTAGTTGCATGAGTCTTTGCATTAAAGTGTTCCAAATAATCTGCAGGTCTCAATTATTTTCCAAGTCTGCAGGATAATATTGTGTTGTACAGCTTTTGGGGGTCTGTGCACTTTATAGTTCACCCTGTTTCCTTGGCCTTAGTTGCTGCTGGTTTTAATCAGCACTTCCAATTCTTGGCTGTCATACTCTATAAATACTGATTTAAAGCTATGTCATATCAAATAAAGTAAAAATAACTTGTTCAAGATCATATTTAATAAACCAAAAGAAATTAGCTATAAGTTGGCTATTTTAGACAGGTAGTAATATCACTGATTTTTTTTTCCTTCACCATGGACATTAAAAGAAATGCTATTTTTAAATAGTTTCTTCAAAACTGCTGCATTCAGTATTGATTTTCTTTCTACAGTTGTTTAAACATCAATATCTAACCAACCACTTAATGAAAATGCAGTTTGCTAGAAATTATTTTTATCTCACTATTCTTAAGTAATTTATTTTATATCTCAGTTATATGGAAAGGTAGGAGTTCAGGGAGATTAAAAAAAAAAAAGCAAATCTGTGTGTTCTTGAATTTTAACCTTTAGCATTAGAATTAGTCAAAATGTCTTTTACCTTCCTCTTTTGCTTTCCCTTCTCCATTGATACAAACAACAGAGACTCAGATGAACTGCAGGATATTTTGAAATGAACAAATAACAAGTGTTTATTCAAGAAGAGGCAATGTCCAAAATTCATTCTGTAACAAATAAATGTTACCAAATATATTTTTAAATGGTTCTTTCCTGCCTTTCCACTGATTTTGGACTAACTTTTCACATGAATGTTTTGCTGCATGTTCTTCTGTACAGGAAAGAAATCATCCCTGAAGAGCTTTTTCCTCTGTACCTTGCAGATACATATTGGCATTTAGACTTACAAGTCCTAATTAGCACAACTGATTTTCCTCTGGGAGTTAATATAAATGATAGCAGAAAGAAAAAGTGCCACTGCATCTCAGCATTGCAGTCACTCTATCACAGACTTGTGTTACTAAATCCTTTAATTATGGACAAGCTGTCAGGTTGCTTAATGCTTCCAAGTAGTCAAAAATGCAGAGCATTCAGCATCAGGATGGCTCCTTCCTCCCAGATTGCTCCCTGCCCTGGTAGGAATTACCACCCAAAGCTACCCCTGTCAGCTCCAGGCATGGTGCATTATAGCTTGTGGTCTTTTTTATAAAGAAAAAAAAAATGTTGAAAGATGTACTACATCCAATTTAGACTAAACTCTTTGGGTCAATGTACGTGCTGTGTGCATACAGGGAATCCTGGGCACCAGGATTAAGACAATTAAAAAGGTTCCTTGAACACTACTATTTATAGCAACTCACAATAAACTTGGTAGACTACATCAACACAAACACAAAAGGGAAAAAAGGGAAAGAGAAGGAAGAGACAGATAAATTATTTCTTGAGGAAAAGCACAACCCAGGATGCAGAGCAAAAATATCCTTCTCCTGACAGGACAGTATTAAAATATTCGCAGCAGTGAAGAAATCCGAATTAGTTGATTGCACCAATGTTGAGGAGGCACAGTTTCATAGAGATTAGTGGCAGTGTTACTTTCCTAAGTTGAGTAGCAGTTTATCTTCAAAAGGGGCTGTACAAGTTGCCGTAGAGTCTCCTTGTACCTCATTAGGAGGTCAGAGTGCACTCAACAGAATCAAGCAGTGCATTGCTGCCCCTACACTCACCTATGCCCATAGCCTAGGGCTAAATATAGCAAAGTTGATAAAACCACCAAGCAACTGGACAAATGTAAGAAAACATTCTCTTTCTAACAAGAAAGAACTGATCTGGTTCTCTCCAAGGACAAAGTCTAGGTTAATTCACCTTGTTTATCATTTGGATAATGCCTTCCATATAAGATTTCAGAAGCACATGTTTTGAAAGAGAAGAATAACCTTTTGGCTTCAGTCTTTTTACAGCCATTTGTAAGGTTTCTCACTTTCATATTTCTGGGTGTGCAGATTCACTAAAGGTAGGGATATCAGAGTGTAGGCAGGTCAAACTGCATTACTGAAGTTGGACATGGGCAGACCCATAGAAAACAGTAACAGTGTTCATACTCTGCCATCCCTAACTCCTTACTGTGTTAGCTGTAGCAATAATGGCTACTTTGTTATTTAAAACAAAACAAAAAGCAGAGGAAAACAGAAAAAAACAAGCTTTTATATGCCAGCTTTAATTTCTATTACTGGGAAGGAATGTCCCATCAAGGTGAGCACCAGTTTTTATCCTTTGCCTTAAGCTCTCAGTTTCATCTCTGCTGTCTTGTTTTATTTACAAGTGATTTGCAACACACTTTTATCCCAAAGTATGGTGGAAGGGTGCATCCAGGGACTCTGATGAAGAGCAAGATCATTACAAATGGTCTGAAACCACCATTCATATATTTTCCAAAAGGTGTTTCAAGGAATATTAATAAAAGAGGATTGCAAGTGGAGGTTTGGGTACTTGTCTTCTGTATGGAGAAGGATCTGAAGGGTAAGGTTTTAGAAGTGAGCAGTTAGATGGTTTTAAGAAAGCAGCTAATCATTGGTAAGAGTCTTTAAAATCGCAGTGGGATATTTGAGCACTTGCCAACCTTTTCTTTTCTTTTCTTTTCTTTTCTTTTCTTTTCCTTTCTTTTTTTTTTTTTTTTTTTCAGTACAGCTTTAATTTAGTCTGAAATCAACCTAGTTAAAAGAATGCAAATCCCAGGAGTGTGCGCAATTATTCCAATAATGTGAATCTCCTCTGCTGGCATAAGGCAGTTTTATATACCCCTCTTGAAAATAGTTAAACTTTTTCACGAATGTTACATGTAAATAACTGAAGAAAACTGGCAGAAAAAGAGAAGGAACCTCTGTGGATAGATCTGAACAGGGAGATCCCTGACCACAACACAGATATTGCCTCTGTTGAGATACCAGAAATTATGGGCAGATCTGACAAAAAGATATCCAAAGAGATGGATGTAAACAATTAACTTCTTTTGGAATGCAGATGTGGATGTTTTTCAAATCTTCTTTTAAAATACATTTTCCCTAGATGTTTTTTGATAACTGCCGTACTATTAGGTTATTCTGCATTAATGTTTGCAGAGAAAATACAGTCCTGGAGATGTGCTAATGGAAGAACTTTGGAGATCCCATCCCTAACTCAAGACTCAGACAAGTAGGTGACTTACCATAGATCAAGGAATTGTAGGATGAATTCCCAGTAGTTTAGAAGTACAGATGCAAAGTGATGTGCATGTGAGGCTTTACCTCATGCATCTAGTGAGGCTTTCCCTCGTGTTTGTTATGGTCTAAGGGCATGCATACAGCTACTCATAAAAGTCTATAATGCCATAAATTGTTAGACCACTTCTGTGCCTCAGCCCTCAGCCTCTGACAATGAGGACAGAAAATGTGCTCACGTCCACCTGAAATGTGTACATATCAAACTCCACATATTACTACCACAAAGCTCATAAAGAAGCTGTCACTGCAAATTACCATCAAATGGGGTCTGTCTTGTGGTAAAAAGTAATGTTTATAGAACAACAACAAAAAAGATAATTTCTTAAGCCATGCCTTTTCAAATCAATTGACTTTTATTAAAATCAAGTGAAAGTAGAGTGTCAAGAAATAAAAATGTGGGCAATGGTTGCAGAAAAACCAGCAAGAGTGCTGGAAAGCAGAACAGAGAAGTATAAGCTTTCAGTGTGAATCCTTAATAAAAGAGCCAATACTGTCATAGATATGTCTAGATATGTCAACACAGGAGCCATGGATCTTGGGATTTTCTTCTGCCCATGGTCTTCCTAACTGGACTGAGTTCAGGAAAAGTGGGCATGCCTCAAAACAGAGATCTTGAAGGCACAGGAACAGACTGTCCCTGTGTGCTGAAAGATAAGTTGACAAGGTAAATGTCCAGCCTGGATGGGCAAGGAGATTTTGGAGGAACTTAAGCAAAAAGAGGACGTATCATCTTTGGAAGGAGGGTCAGTTCTCTCAGGAAGTATTTAAGAGGGCTGCTAGAGAATGTAGGAAAAAAAATAGGGAGGCCAAAGCCCAATTTGAACTTAGAATGGCGACTTCTGTAAAGGATAATAAAAAATGTTTTTACAAATATATTAATGGTAAAAGGAAGGGTAAGACCAACTTTTGTTCTTTATTGGACAAGGAAGGGAACTTAGTATCTGCAGATGAGGAGAAGGCAGAACTTTGCCTCAATTTTTAGTGGGAAGATGACTTGCCTTCAAGACAACTCTCCTCTTGGGTTGGTTGATGGTGCCAAGGAACAGAATTGTCCCCCCCTTATGCAAGAGGAGGCAGTCAGAGAACTGCTGAAATGCTTGGATATCCATAAATCTATGGGACCAGATGGGATCCATCCCAGGATGATGAGAGAGCTGGCAGATGAGCTTGCAATGCCACTCTCCATAATTTACCAACAGTCCTGGCTCACTGGCGAGGTTCCAGATGACTGGAAGCTGGCCAATGTGACAGCCATTCACAAAAAGGGTGGGAAGGAGGATCCTGCTAATTACAGACCAGTCGGCCTGACCTCAGTACCTGGCAAGATAATGGAACAGTTTATATTGGGTGTCATCANGGCCCAGAGAGTGCTGGTGAATGGTGCTGCATCCAGCTGGGGACAGTCACCAGTGGTGTCCCTCAGGGGTCTGTGCTGCAGCCAGCTCTGTTCAGTATTTTTGTTGATGACATGGATGAGGGTATTGAGTATTTCATCAGTAAATTTGCAGATGACACTAAGCTGGGAGCGTGTGTTGATCTGTTGGAAGGATGGAGGGCTCGGCAGAGAGACCTGGAATGGTTGGATGGATGGGCAGAGTCCAATAGGATGAAGTTTAATAAGTCCAAGTGCTGAGTCCTGCACTTTGGCCACAACAACCCCCTGCAACGTTATAGGCTGGGCACGGTGTGGCTGGACAGTGCCCAGGCAGAAAGGGACCTGGGGGTTCTGGTGACAGCAGCTGAACATGAGCCAGCAGTGTGCCCTGGGGGCCAAGAAGGCCAATGGCATCCTGGCCTGGATCAGGAATGGTGTGGCCAGCAGGAGCAGGGAGGTCATTCTTCCCCTGTACTCGGCAGGTCTCTTTCTCCACGCAACAACGGACAGTACAAGAGGACAGAGTCTCAAGCTGTGTCAAGGGAAATATAGGTTGGATATTAGGAAAAAGTTTTTTGCTGATAAAGTACTGGAATGGCCTGCCCAGAGAGGTGGTGGAGCCACCATCCCTGGATGTGTTTAAAAAGAGACGGGATGTGGCACTTGGTTGAGGAGTTAGAGCATGGGTTGGACTCGATGATCTTGAAGGTCTCTTCCAACATAGAAATTCTGTGATTCTGTGAAACTGCAGTATATTTGTAGAAATCAACACTTCACTTTTCAGAGTGGACATTGAAGAATTGGAGGAAATACTAGAAGGAATAAAAATTGCCAAAGCTCTAGAGATTTTACTTACAATGGTAACTGTAATAGGCTTAGCCAATTTAGCTAATAAAAAACCCCAAACAACTGAGAAAATATGGGATTGCATTTCTACCAACTATTAGAAATAGAGGAGGGACAGGGCAAAAGCAGAACTGCAGATAAAGCCAGAGAGATGCAAATTAGAAATTAGTAATTAAAATTTAACTGAGAGGGCAGTTAGTCCTTGGATCAAATTGCCAAGGGAAGTTATGGATTCTTCACCTCTTGATCTATCTTGGAGGGCATCTTTTTCTCAGAGAACTCAGCATGAAAATAATGATGAAATCCATCAGAAAATTATCTGAATCTTTTTCCCTTGAAACTTTATGTGGTAGAAAGGAGTTGAAAGTGTGCGCCAAAGACAAGCATTTGCAGCAAAGCAGGTCACACCAGGCCACTGGCAATGAAATGGTAATATTATTTCTCCAACAGTTTTCCAATCTGAACAAACAGCTGAGATCATCTCATTTTGCTCCGTCCCTTCAGACAATGCACTCTCACCTTGCCAGCCACTCGAGTCCCATATGCTGATTACTGCAGGAAGGAATATTTATGCCCCCCAGAGACAACTTGGTGGGGCCAGCAGGTTGTGTGTTCTCAGCAGGATGCATGTTCAAGGATTGCTGAAGGATTGTTTTGGGAAGATAAACCCTCTCATTGATAATGGAAAGGAGGCTCAGGTGTTTGGAGGAACTCATTTTCCTGCCAAAGCTGATAGACCCATCAGAGAGCAATGGACATCTTGGTCAAGTCTGAATTACTGGAGCTAATGATACCGCAGGTTTGTAGGCAACACTCTGGAATCAATTCAAAGCCACCTGCAAGAGATAACAAGAGCCAAGAACTGAGTAGCACAAACCCCTATCACATCACTATGAAGATGACACTGAGCACAGCCCAAGGGCACCGGCAGAGGAATCAGGGTGAAGCACATCAGGAAAGGCTCATGGCCTTCTTCTTCAGTACCTACTTGTCTTAGAACCTCTCAGGGGCTGGAGCTGGGATGCTGGATGTTTGGATGCTGGCTGTGCTGGCATCATGCTCCAGGTGAGATCTCCACTGCCATCACACCTCTGGATGATGTGCTATTCCCATGCTTTGTGGACAGGGAGAGAGATCCCTGCTGCCCTGTCACCCGCACGCCAGCTACCCTCAAAACTGTGATAGACCTGCGGCCCAAACATCCTGCGGCAGGCATGGGGCAATGGCAGGCCAGGTGCTGGCAGCTGGTGGCAGGCCAGATACTGGTGGTGGCGGGCCGTGTTGGGTATATGTGACGGGGCGGTGGCAGGCGGTGACAGGAGGGGTCAGCACATGTTATGGGGCAGTGGGAGGAAGTGTTAGGCGCATGTTATGGGGCGGTGTTGGACACAAGTTATGGGGCAGTGTCAGGCACATGTTATGGGGCAGTGGGAGGAGGCGTCAGACACACGTTATGGGGCGGCGTTGGGCACGTTATGGGGCGGCGTTGGGCACGTTATGGGGTCAGGGGCAGCAGAGCCCCCTCGCGCAGCCCCCCCGCCCAGCAGATGGCGCTCGCACCGCGCGCTCCCGCCTCAGGCGCGGTCCCGTCCCGCAGGATCCTCAGGGCGCTCCCCTCGGGCCCGTCCCGCAGGATCCTCAGGGCGCTCCCCTCGGGCCCGTCCCGCAGGATCCTCACCGCGCTCCCTTCAGCTTCCCCATCGCTGCCCGCCGGTGTCCGAGCTGCTCCCGTGGGCCCGAGGGCCGCGGCCGCTCGCAGCGGGACCCGACGCGGCGTCTCTGCCGGTCGAACATCGGGCGCCCCGGCTCCGGCCGCCGCCGCGAGCAGCCGAGCTGAGCGCCCAGAGCCCCTGGGCTCCGCGACAGCCCCGCTGAACTGCACTGCTTAGGATGGTGCCCTATCACATCATTCGGAGTCAAACTGATAAGGTCACTTCTGCCCCAAAAACTCACGCTTTAATTAGAGCTATAGATGGGCTTTATTTTACTTTCAGCCAATCTTCCATGGGGGACAAAGAAATAGGATCTTCAGCATTTCTTCCGATAAACACAAGAGTGTGGCAGACGGATTATTTCTCTTTCCTTTCACCTTCTTGTGTTCCCGCACAAGAAGGTGAAAGGAAAGAGAAGTAATAGTCCTTAAGTAGTACAGTCCCCTCTTGTAACAGGGATGCTCACATTTGGAAATCCCAGTAATTAGGATGCCATCCTTGACTAGCTTGTTTTCCAGTCCCCCGTCTCTTTACCTACTGGCCCTTTCTTACTGCTGGATTTTATTGTCCCACAGGTCCAGAACATGACTGATTACTTTCACTTAAATTCCTCCATGCTTTTTCCTATGTAACCTCACGACTCTCTAAGTATCTGCAGAACTACCTCATTGTCTTCTGATCAAGGCCCACTTTCTTTAAAGGCTCATATTTTTCCAAATACCTATGATAAGTGGGCAATACGTAGACCAAGGGTACATTGGGATGATTTGCTAGTCACACTGAATAGAATTTTCTTATTGTTTTCCTGCACTCTCCATGTCTCTGGATGTATTTGTGTTCTGTTGTCTACAATTTGGGTTATAAACCCTTTGGAAACAGAGTATTTTAGACATATCCCTGCTGCATGTTTGTATGCATTTTAAACAGTGGAGCTGTGGTCCCTGAGCAGTATTTTTGGGGCTACAGTAGTAAAAATAGTTGTTATCCATACTATGCTACCCAATACTGCAAATTTGTCCAATGCTTTTAATTATAAATTCCTATTCTGATTATTTATAACTTTGTGAATTTTTATGCTGGGTGTCTGCCTATGTTTCAATTTTTTTTGGAAAGTTTCAGCAAAAATGGTTATACTATTTCCCAGAAAAAAGATTATGAAAAAAAGACATTGTTTTGCCAATGTTAATGAATTGGTTGTAAGAATTCTTTTTTGGAAACACTAGCTACTCCATGCTTTGACTTGAAGGTTGGCAGGCTGGAGGTCTCCTGGTGCCAGACACATAAGCATTTGCCCATATTTGGCTGAGTTTAAAATCCTATTCTTTAGTAATATGGTAGAGTTTGGCAGATAAATTCCTCAAAATTTCTGTCTGTCCTGAGCATAGGCTGCCTTTTGCATGCCAACTGCATTATCTCCACAGAGTAATTTATGCCTTCTGCATCTTACCAACCCAGGACTTCCTTGCAGATGCTTTTAAAAGTTGCAGCAAGATGCCTTGTGACTGGTGCCTCCTGTGCCCACACACTGCCAGGTCCACAGAGAGCAAGAAACCATCTCTCTTCAGTCTTGGTGAGAAAAGACCAAGATATCAGATATGTGTCCAGGGAGGACCAAGAGCCTAAGCTGGAAAAGCATGGGAGCTGGTGGGTTTTGTCAAAAAGAAAATAAAAGGATTAACTTGTTGGATAAGGAGACCATAATGTAAAATCAGTAAGAAAGAATGGGCTATATGAAAAACTGGTAAGACTGGCAATATCAGAACAGAACAAAGACAGGGATGAAGAAAAGCCGTAAAGAAGGATGAGTGCAAGGACATAGGTCACCTTTAGGCACTGTAGGAATGAAGAGCCAGCTACAAAAGAAAGCAGAGCAGATGAGAAATCAGTCTGGATGAAGAGAGACTTAGTGAGAGATGACTGAGCAGCCTAAGGAGCAGATTAGGAATGGCAGTTTGTGAGAACTGGTTGGAGGAAAAGAAAGATTGAAACAAGAGCCCCGGGTGATGAAAAAAGTGGGTGGAAAGATTCACTAGATACAGAGCTAATTTGGAGAGTCTGGATGTAGAGCCAGGATCATGTACACAGAAGAAAAGGATAATGAAATTGGAAGAAAAAGCAGAAACAGGGGAGACTGTGGATGGGAACGAAAAGTTTAGTGTTATGCTGAATAATGTTTGAGTATGGGACTTCCCATACAGACAGACAGGATAAAGAAGCTTTGTGATAAAAAAGGATTAGAGGGAATAAAGCAAAAAAGGTCATGAATGTGTCAAGGGAGAAAAGAAAAACCAGAAAGGGAAGCCTTGTAAGTTGGTACACATGGTCTGTGACCATGAAGACTTGAAATTACACCTAGTTGCTGAGACTTGCTCTGTCTCCATGTAAAAAGTATCTGTGAAGTTCACTTTCAGACTGCCTCTCATATTCCCTTATAAAGGTGGCCCAACCAGAAGGTGACTGTCTGGTCTTACTTTCTCTGAGTAGAAATTTCAGCCCTGCCAATGTTCCGTCCATGCTGTCAATATGATTCCCCATAGAGGAATAGAGGAGAGGATTTTGCTGGCTTTTCAAAGAACCTTAAGAATTGCAAACAACATTCCCTCTTTCTTCATATAAAGGAAGCTTGCTACAAGACAGCCTATTAGATGCTAAGAAGCATCAAAATTACAGCTACCAACTGTAATCTTAATTTAATGTGCTTCTGTGTAGCTGCATGCAGAATGGCTCTACTTGGAATTCACTTTCCTGCTTTCATTTCATACACTTTCAACCAGATATACATATGTACATAGAAGTCATAAGGAACTTTGCACTGTAGATAATTAAAAAGTGAATAAGCAAAGAATCACAGAATATGCTAAGTTGGAAGGGACCCATTAAGATCATTGAGTTCAGTTCCTGGTCCTGCACAGAACACCCCAAGAATTCATTTCTTGAAATCTGGCAGACATGATGCGAGGCAGGGGGGTTTTCCCTGCCTCACTTTCCAAAGGGTTCCCCGGCTGGCAGGGGTTGTGGCGTAAAAATAGCGAGACGGCAGGATCAGGCGTGTCTTGTAAAATAAAATGTTTAACAACAAAATAAACTGAGAATAATACAAATAAAAGGGTTAAGCCGAACACAGCAGAGAGACAAGCTCATCTGCCTGTTACAACAGCCTGAAAATGCCGATGGTACCTTTTGTCTTCTGTCTTAAAGCCATATTTCAGGTGGGCTTTACTGGCAAGCTGCCAATAGAAGCACATATAGGTTTTGACAGACAGGGACAGGGTCCAACCGGTACCAGTTCTTTGGCACTGAGCCAATAGTTTCAAACAGGAGTCTGAAAGTTCTGGCTAAACTGAACTGAATCCTTTTCCTTATTTGGAAAAGCCCCACTGTGGTGGGGGGGGGTGTGCATCCCTGCAATGATGCTGTGACTACTTCCCTGGGGAGCCTGTTTCAGTGCACAACCACTCTCCGGATGAAAAAAATTCTCCTAATACCTAACTTAAACCTCCCTATGATACAACTTCATGGAATTTCCTTGGGTTCTCCCATTCAATGGTCATGAGATTGAAGACAGCAGTACTTGACCTTCAGCTGGTGAGGATGTTGAAGATCACAATGAGGTCTCCCCCTCAGTCTCCTCCAGGCTGACCAAAGTGACCTCAGCAACTGCCCATGATAAAGCTTTCCCTCGAGACCCTTCACCACCCTTGCGGCCCTTCTCAGGATGCTCTCCAATAGTTTAATGTCTTTTTAATAATGTGGTGCCCAAAACTGCACCCGGGACTCAAGGTGAGGCTGCCCCAGTGCCGAGCACAGCAGGGCAATCCCTCTCTTTCCCAGCTGGACACAGCCCAGTTGCTGTGTCTGGCACTCCATGATAGAATAATCTTACTAAGCACTAGTTTATAATGTTAGAGTGTATGGCATTGTACCTGTGTTTGGAAGCTCACACAGAATTACTGTGACTATCTGTAAACATAAGGCAATCTTAGGAAAGGACCTGTTATAATGGTCTGCAGCTTCAGTCTTTCTTTTGGGAGAGGAGATTAACTGGGACCTATATAATTTGTATTCCCCAATTAATTTTTATTCTGTTGTTTCTGGGTTAGCTTTTGTATGAAGACATTTGTATGAAAGATTAGGAAGGAATGTTTACTTTGGTGTATCCAATTCACTGAAGCCTTTCAGTTCCTACATCACTGTCATTTCTGACATGGATGGTGAGTGATAGACCATTTTGAGGAGCTTAAGCCTTGGCTGAGATCTCACTACTCATGCCAGATAGGAGGGATTGAATAGGGAAGACAGCCAGAAGAGTTGGCAGAATTTATACCAGCACTCCTCCTTGAGAAAGCATAACTGACTCTTGTAGCATGGTGAAATACAGCATCCAGCATATTCCAGCTGCATACCTGGACTCTCCAGGAGCAACTCTGTCCAGAACCAATTTTGATGGTAATGTCAAGGCACATATGACTCTTTCAGCCAGATGCAAACCTGTAACAATCATCAACATTTTGGCCACCCAAAAGGAGGTTGTTGTAATACTCCTTTCATGAGGAGTCATAAATATACTGCAGGTTGTGAAGACTGCTGATGCTTGAAAGGAGCTATATATTAAAGGTTTATAAACTAGCTACTGAACCAGAGTGTAGGTCCACTCTTAACTGTGTTTCTCTATACTCAGCAGTTTTCTTGCTTTTCTTTTGTACTTCTTCCATTCACAAACTTTTCACATGGCCCTCCCAAGCCAAGGGACTCTACAGATTCCTGGCTGAGAGAACAGGACCTGCAAATGGATCTGCTTGCTTCTGAGATTAACAGATATAGGATTTTTTAATATTCTGAGATGTTTCATTCATGCCTTATAGACACATTTATTCACCTGCTGTTTGTGGACTACAGATCCCAAAATAGATATTTTTGAATGGGAAAAAGAAGGATCTAGCCCTTTCAATTAGCAAAGATATCACATTCTTCATTACAGTGTAGGAAGAAATGCATCTGGCCTCTTACTGGACATGAAAACAAAACGTACAGTCTCATCTTGTTCTGACTGACATTCCTGAAAGATCTGAGGATTCCTGGACTAAAAGAGGCAGGAATGGTGTGTGTTGTAGGGAGATAAGCTTTGTGACCAACTGTGTGATAGAAGGGAAATTTAAGAAGCCTGTAACTGTGATGTAGGGAAAGTGGTGGACATGCAGACTAAGGGTTTCAAGTGCTGTATGGAAACATGAACTGCAAACTCAGTTTGCTCAACAAAAACTGACCTTGCTTTTGCTTTGCCATATGGCCTAGGTTAGATGGCTATTAGAGCTTTAGCAAATATCCCCAGTTTCTCTTCTTTAAGTGTTCACGAGTACTTCCCAGCCTGAATGCAGGTGATGCCACCAAAACTTGGGCTCCATGCATGTCACAGCAGGGATAATGACAGGAACCTGGCAGAAATATGCAGAACAGTAGAGTCAAAGACACTGGAAACGGGCAGCACTGCCACCACCTCAGTGCTCCCTACATGCCTCCACGTGCTGTTCAGTGGGTTACAGGACCCTTGACCATCAGTGGCTGGTGACAACTGGTAGAGACTGTAGTTCCTTATATCAGGAAAAAATTCTTCACTGAAAGAATCTGGAATCATCTGCCCAGGGAGGTGGTAGAGTCACTCTCCCTGAACCTGTTTGAAAAAAGACTGGACATGGCACTCAGTGCCATGGTTTAGTTCATGAGGAGGTGTTAGGTTATAGGTTGGACTTGATGATCTCAAAGGTTTTTCCAGTCTAGTTTATTCTGTGATTCTGTGATCTGTCTGCTGCATCTCCAGCAGCACATAAGGCTGGCTTTGCATCTTAGCCTGGAGTCAATTTTCAAATGCAATCTAGTGAAAAACTCATTACTTTGGTCCCAGAAGGAAAACCTTTCAGGAGAACTTAAGTAAAAGAACTAATTCTACTCAAAGTGTTTTACAACATAGAAGAGAAATTAAAAAATGGTATTTTTGGTGGTGCAACAAGAAGTTACAAACAGAATGGTGATAGGAGGTGTAGCTGAGGTGCCTGTATTTTTGACCTGCTTGAGATGTGGCGATTGCTTGGATCTCAGCCACCATAAGTCATATGGCAGCAACCTCATCCTTACCAGCATTTTTCTTTTATTCCACCAGAAAATGGTGATTGATTGTTCTCTTCACATGTGGACTTTATAATAATGATCTGTCTTTTTCCTCAGAAAGCTGAATTACTGGCCTGGGATCTTTCCGTGAATTCTTTAGGACCACATTGAAAGACCCATATACTTCTCTGAGAGTGTGAGATGTCTTAGAGGTTGCAACACAAGGCAGAGAAGGGTCCTAAGGTCCTATATGGCTATGGGAGAAGAACCAGCAGCATCTGGACAGTTTTGGACACTTAGAAATGAAAACAAAGATTAAAAGGTGGCTTAGCTGATGAAAACTATCCTGTCAGTCATCACAAAATATTTTTCCTCTATTTGAGTGACAAATAATGTCATCAAATCACAGGAAATAAGAGGATTTAAAATGCAAGAGTAAAAATTAGTTAAAATGGACAAAAGGCTCATATTTACATGATGCAAGACAATGCACTATGGATATTGAGATAACTCTCTGTTTGTGAAAAATGCAGTAGGCCAGGGAACCCATGTTGTTTTATGGGAGGGTTCAGACCTATTTGTTATGCAACTTAGACCTAGGAAGTGGTATGGTTGGTTTTGGCTTCTTTGACATGGTTTTGGATAAGAATTTGGTATGTGGACTTAAAGAGATCTCAGATTGCAAACTTCAAGAATTCGTAATTTTTAGTGGCTTGCAAAAGTGGTCCAAAACCGAAATCCTGTGGGGGAACTGATGTTTGAAGAAACACCGCAATTAAAAATGAAATAGGGAACATGAAGTAGCTATTGGAAAATGTGGTTCATTTTATAATATGATTGAATAATAGAATAAACACTTATGAATCCACAACTAAGCCTGAAAGTGTGGGACCAGGTTTTAGATAGAAATACTATGCAGCCAACATTTCAGAAATAAGTGAAGTGTTGTAATTGGTGAGGTCCTGAAAAGCATGTGCTGCCAGTTTTTAGATGCACTACACAAACTTGAATTTGTATTTGTTTTGACTCAGTCCCCTGAAATAAATTTGGATCAGATATTTAAAATCCAATTATGCTATCTACCATATTTCAAATGCTAAAATAAACTCCCCAAAAGGAAATAAGGTCTCCTTACTTCTTTCAAGTGGGTATTAGTGCTGGGAACAACCGAAGTACACTATCATCTTGGCATCCTCTTGGTTAACACGATTTCATTTCACATTTGATTCCCACTAAAGCAATGGTATATTGGGAAAAAAACCAGAGGGACATCTTTCTCCCCAGTAAAAATATACACAATACTCATTAAAACCCAAACAGGTTGCCAGTGTACCCACATGCTTTATGGTTTGTGTTGTGTTTTCTGAGTGAAAACTTCTCAAGCATTTGAAACTGAACAAGCAAATTTCAATATGTTTTGATTTTTTGCTAGTGGATCTCAAGAAAAAAACCCCAAAGAACTGGGATAAATTTTCCACAGTAACCCCATTGTCCCCTAGCTTGAAGTAGAACAAAATTCATCATTTACATTACTTTTTCTTTGGAACAAGCGATTCTCACATATTTTGATATTATTGGAAATAGAAAAACACAGAAAACAGAAGGCAGGTGTTTCATCCCTTTCCTCTTTTTCTTTTTGCTTTGTTCTGAGTGGAATTCAGTGATGGTCTTCGGGAGCTTTTGACTGTAGATGTGAAAAGGACAATAGAGAATGCACTCTACAACCCGCCAGATAGACATGAAATGCAACTCTCAGAGAAAAATCACATCTATTGCACTCTGCTGGCGTGGCAGGGGGAGCTGGAAGAGCTCTGGGAGCTCAGACAATAAGCAATTCTGTTTAGCCTTGCTAGTGTATTTGGGAGTATTTTGCTGTCATGTGAACATTTATTTCATGTGCAAATCTTATATGAAAAACCATTTTCTTTGTAATTAAAAATACTGATGGCTATACATACAGTGTATGAATTGTAGAGCTTTCACTCACACTAAGAGGAACTCTTGATATTGTACTGCATTGGATTTCTGTACTGTGAGTGGAAGAAAGGATTTTAAAAATTTTTAATTGCTATTTTCCTTTAAATTGGGCTCAGCATGAGTTTCAAGTTGTAGCAGCAGTTTGCCAGTTCTCACAATCATCTCTGCAATAGCTTTGTTGAAAGTCTAGAAAAAATGTGGGATGTCTCTGGATTTAAGCAATTTTATCAAATATGGACCTGTCTGGCCTCAGTTTGGCTGCTTTCACCACTCCACTTGGTGGCAGTCTTTCTGTGGATGGAGCCCCGGGCTGAAAGCACCCTGCTTCATTGAGGTCCTACCACACCCTCTAGGTAAATAATGATCTCACTGCAAGGTCTCCTATAATTTATTTGGCAGGGGTGAAATTCTCCCAACTTTTTTGATTAACAGCCTGAAATGTTTTCTTTCATGTATCCCTTTGCACTGACAAATTTGTCCCTAGCTCACACATCCTACCTGCTCCAGTCTGGCCTGTATCCACTAGCCCTACTCTGTGTCTGGGCTGTAAAATTTCCTTCCTTTCCTGGCATTTCTAATAAAGCACTTCCTCAGCTCCAAGAAATCTACTTACTGTGTCCAAGACTTGAAGAGACCAATGGCACCAACTTCCCTTTGCCTGCCAATCTTGCTGCTGCAACTCTTTCAACTTTTCTCTTTCTTTTTTGTTCCTATGACCCATGGGGCTTTTAAGGGGTTGGGAAGTGGCGAGGGAGGGGGGGGGGCAGGTCTTAAATTTCAAATTATAGACCACTGTTAGTATTATTTTAGACCTAAACATCATCATACTTTTTATTTGCCCTATTCTGCATACTGTGGTCTGTACTGTAGAAGACAAATATTTTTCTTAGTATATTTCTAAAGGTTGAAATAAACAATGAAAACAAGATTGGAAATGTCATTGTCTTCCAGAATTTCCACTCTAGAATGAGGACTTTTTTTATTGTGTTTGTTCCATAAGAAATCTTGGCTGAGATTTTTTTGCAAACTTGTTGCGACATCTTGCAATCAAATTCTTGAACATTTGTCACCTAAGATCTGAGCCACACACTTCTCATTCCCAGCTACCCCTAATACTGCTTTCATGTCATCTTCATTCTTATACCAACATTTTTTCTCCTAAAGAAATTAATCTGTAAATTCAGTGTTAGTTCCCTTGAAACCAAATAATTCCAGAAGTAATTTTATTTGAACCTTTTGTACATGCATAAGGACCAACCTTATGAAAATTTAACTATGTTTTTAGTTATGGATAGATATGCAACAAAAACACTTCACCAGTGCTGGCAGCCTATAATCGCAGATAGTCCCCTTTATGTTACCACTTCCTTCCTGTTTTTGTCATTGTTGGACACAAGCACAAGCAATGCATTTTCTCATTGTTTGACCTTCCACATCTCCTGTGACAGTAATTTTCATCTCTCCCACATCTAAACATGTGGGTTGGCATCCGGCTAATTTTGTGCAAAATTTGAAAATTCCTCAAAGTAATTTAATTTTGTTTGGAACTATGCTGATAAAACCTCATGGTCGTCCTGTGTGCTCAGATGATTTTCTTGCTATTTTCAGAAGGGGAGAAGGAAGGAAGGAAGGAAGGAAGGAAGGAAGGAAGAAAGGTTGATCAAACTGCATGTTAACATAATGCAAGCAATAATTCTTTAGGATATTGATCCATTTCTGACAATTTTTACTAAGCAACAGTCAGACCCAGTTAGGTGGCTACACTCAGATGTTTTGAAGTGATATTTAACCTCTCATGTGTTAAAACATTTTATGAATGTTGAAGGAGTTTTCTGCAGTGACTTGACCAAGCTTATCTACCTGAATGGTTGAGTGAACATGCCTGATTTTAAAGGAAGGGAGAAGTACCTATGCCATACATATGTATTTCATACTTCCTTATTTTTTTACTTTACTTCAAATACCTAGAAGTATCAATTCCCATGTTCCTAAACTTATTTTAACATTGATACTATTTTTTCCCAAATAAAAATGAAAGCTCTTTCTGATCATTAAGAGAAATAAAAAATATTGGCACACATATAAAGCCCCAGGAGCTTTCAAGTAGCACTAAATCATACCTTTAATAAACGTGTGATTTCTCCCAGCTGACTTCATTATCTGAAGACTGCCTTACCTGAACAACTAACCAGAAGCATTATTTAAAAATCAGAGTTTCTGTACTTCTTGCTTAACTTTTTCTGGAGTTCTTAGGATATGCCAAAAATGTGAACTTTCACAACTCTATCACATCATCACCTGGGCATTTTACTGCAGCCATTTCACATAAGGGCAATGACATGGACAAAATAGAAGTGACTTGCCTGATAGCAGCGAATTGGTTTTTGGCTTGGAGGGGAGGGGGGCTGGTATGAGTACAATCAATTCAGTCAGTCTATTGTCAGTAAAAGAATTTTAATCACATTCTTTATCTAAAGTCATTGCTGACTCTAAAGGACTATTTTTACCTTTGCACTTGAATAGCTACCTGAGTTAGCAAGATCAGACTTCCACACTCTAAATCCCTTAGGAGAAGGTCCTATAGTGTTCCAGCTTTGCACATGCTTGGCATGGCAGAAATCATAACTGGGCTCCAGCCACAGGCTCGTGCCTTCCCATTTTTGGCTGTGTGTGAGACCTCACCCTCTCCACAGAGGCCATGAATGCTATGGGAGTGAGCATGCTGTCGGGAATGCTGCATGTCATAAACATGGCCAGTGCTCCGGCAGGGCTCGTGGCCCTCATTCTAGGGATTGAAGCAAAGTATTTCTTCATCACTTCTGAATTTTAGAGCAAATACAGAACAAGCCCATGGTCTCTCCAAACCTCAGGCAATTTACTTTGGCTACCAATACACCCACAGAAAGAGTTTTGCGATTTATATATTTATCCTTTCCTTACTTAGTATTGATTCTAAATAAAGAAGAAACCATGCTTGACGGGAAACCTATGAGTAAGGACATATGAATTAAAGAGTTTGTTTTATCTACCCACTTTCCTTCTACCGTTGCCAAAGAAAGTTTTCTTTTTTGTAGTAAAAGTAATGGTGCTCTGCATATAATCAGTATGATATAGATCAAGTAGAAGTTTTTTTTCAGATACTGAGTACTGAGAAACTATCAAATTATTATTCTACTCCATTATTCATATTTCATTAATCTTATCAAATCTACCCAACAAGGAACATGTACTGAAAAAATTTCAAAAAATTCACCTTTCTTATTTGCCTATCACTATAATCCGTCATTTCATATATCCAATTATTTATTTTAAGTTTAGTTTGACAGATCTTATGTCTGCAGCAGAAACGAAAAGGAGATACTACTGTGACAGCAAGTGTCATGGAGAAAATTAATCTGAATAGACAACACTGTTATGTATCTAAAGCACCAATGATTTTATTTAACATTCATATGCTTCTATCAGTGGTAAAATGCAGCCATTTTTCCTTAATGGATAAGTTTAAAATAATATTTTTGTTATGTCTGTGGAGAACTATAATAACGTTGAACCAGCACTCCAGATGCAGGTTGCACTATATAATTAGGTAGCCTAGATAAACATTACTGTAGAAGTTAGAACTGAATGAACTTTTAAGGAATGGAAAGAAAGGGAATTATGATCCAGTGGTAAGAATACACTTCAGGCAATGGTCATGTAACAGTGTTTTCGTGATGATAGTTTTACCCATTTGTTTTAGTAAATAAGCAAATGGGCTTGGAAAAAGAATTAGGTTTTCTTTAATTTTTTTTAAATGTATGCTCACTCCTTCTATTTGAATTTCAATGGGTTGCTTATTACTCCATGATGGGATGAAAAATCATTTCAGCCCCTAAGCACTTGCACGCACACACATCTCAGCTTCCTTAGAAATTGCAGTTTAGTTTCACTGATACAATTCCAACATTTGCCAATACTTCGCTTCATAGAAATGGCCATCAGGCACATGTTGGACCCAGTGATATGGTTAATGGTAAGAAAAATAAAAATATCCCACAGAGAAAACAAATCACCAGAGGAAGATACTTGTGGGATCCAAAACCAATGGTACTTTTTAAACATGCCAGGTTCTCTCTTCTCTGTCCAGTAGTAGGAAATATGGGTGGATGCTTCTCTGCCACTCTGGCTTTGGAGTCCAGGTGATGAACTCAGGGCAACAGAGGTACATCATATGAGGTAGCTCCACGCAAGCAAAGTGGGCAACATTTGTGTTGAAGCCAAAAACAGTACTGAAGTCAATCTCACAAATTTTCAGATGTTTTGGAGGAGGCCAAAAAGGTAAAAATGCTCTGTGAGAGACCTGTACTACCCAGGTGAATGGTCCTTCCGTGTGTCTGGCTCAAATAAAGAGGCAGTTTTTTACTCTCTGTGTTAGTCTATAAAGTTGAAACTCAATTTAAGAACAGACTGATTATTTCCTCCTATGCCAAAACAAAGCTGCCTTAATGGTAGCTCTGAATTGGCTTGACATGGTGATAATAAAGGCTTCATTTGTAGTAATGGAGAGCAACTACTCCTCACCAGTGCTCACACTCTGCATGCCATTTTCGTTACTCATGCCTTCATTTTAGTTCTGGGAAAGTGGCCCATACCTAAATTGAACATGAAGGAAATGGGTGCCTACAACCAAAATAAGACTGTAAAAGGATAGAAACTTAAAAGTTAAAAAAAAATAAAGGGAGAAAGAGGGAAGGATAATGCTTAGAGAGTGTCAGAAGTATTCTTACTAAACTTGAGCAGCACATATGAGAGGATTTGTGAAACATATATGAAACTACCAGCTCAATTTCTGCGAACTGTCTTGGGAGAGTTGCTTTGTGGCATAAATCTAGGAGTGACAGATACTCAGTTCGGTTTTGGTGGGTGTTTAGGGATGGATATTTCCATCAGTTGACTTTAGTGTTGTAACATGTACCAGTTTAACCAAGACGTGGAATGGCCTATAAACTGGTTCAGTCCCTAAAAGAATTAAATAAAAGCTGTGTGTTTATGGTTGACTGTCATTTCAAAATCTTCTCCCAGAAAAGCATTGAAGTTAGGGGCACAGCACACAGCTGGGAGTGATCTGCCTTTCACAAAAACTTGAATTACTTACTCAGCCAGCATCAGATAGACACATGCAAAAGCACATACTTCAGCTATAGAAATGACTACAGACATCACCAGAGCTAAGTTGTTGCCTTCACTTTTATGTACAGGAAGTAGCCGGGGTGATCTAACATCTCCCAGGTACCACACAGTGCTGCTTTTTTGTTTTCTTCTTTTTTCTTTTTTTTACTTTTTGTTTTCCTCTTAGTTCAGAATACTTGGAAATGGACCCCTGAGCTCTGATATATGTGGTCCTTGCTTGCTACTATATAAAGGCTTTCTGAAATCATCTGTATTTTTTCTCTTGGAGCTGCAATTGTCATCCATCAGGGCCTAAATTTGCTTTCAGTCCTATCACACTACTGCCAAGAGAAACAGCAAAAAAATTCATAGATTTCCAGAGTCTTGTTGCAGTGACAAGAGCCTTTAATGTTCATTCCACCCTTAACCTTGTGCCTCTCTCCATCATGATTCCTTTTAGGGGAGGTGATAAAAAGAAAAGTCTAGAAATTGCCTTTAGATCAAAAAATAATTTGAGGATCTTTATTTCTCCTCTGGGAAATCCCTTATTTTCAAGACAGGTTCATCTGTCAAAATAAACTATGGTGACATTTAAATACTCATCCTTAGCAATTATGTTTCGCTTTGCGGTTTTGTAATTAGTTGTTCTTTCTAATACACAGTAGCTTCAATACTCTACAGGCTCATTGCTCACACCTGAGTTCTTGAAATGAGACATTTCTTCGTGTGGAGGGGAATCAGAAGTGCTTCTGTCTTTCTAAATCACAGGTTTGGGGAGGGGAGAAACAGCAGTTTGTCAGTGACTGGAATAGTACAGCCTGAAAGCAAGTTGTGGGAAAGTTGATCTGGAAAATACAATTTACATTAGTATTCAAAAAAGAGCCCTCATAATTTTTTAATAGACACTGCAAATATCCACAGTACAAATGGCCATAGTATAAGTAACTATAGGGTAAGAAACCCTTGGCAAAGGCTTGGAAATGATTAAACAGTGGAAGCATGTTCCTTGGCTCAGAAAAGAAATGAATTGTGGTATAAAGCCAGGGATTGTTTCTGGCACTGGGGGTATCTCAGGCATGGATGCCCTGCAGGAGGAGGCAGGCAGCCAGCTAATTAAAGTCTGCAGATGACTAGGTTGTTTTCAGTAATAAAAACTATGGAGGCTTTTGAGATGCTAAATGATTTGTACATATTGGAAATTTCCCACATGATTAACTTGTATAAATACATTGCTGTCAATGTACTTTAAAGAGAAAAACCTTCTTCTGTATATATAGAACCTGGGAACTGCCAAAAAGTTTTATGGAAAAGCTCAAGATCATGGTGACATCCTCCTTGATTATCTGAAGAGGAGACCTGTGTCTTTACAGTTGCAGATCAGAAACCAGGACGTGCCTGAAAGACCAGAATCACACCCGGGTCTCTTGCACAAGAGTACATTCCCAGCCACAGAGCTGGAAGGAAATGCCTGGTGTGGCAGAGGGATACCCTGTGCTGCTGTCATACACAGTACCACCCAGGCTTACCCACGGCATCCCCGCAGTGGCACCAAAAGTGTAAATGCTGTGGCAAACAGAGAAACCCAGAGAGCCACAGTATTTGACTGTAACTCCACTGTGCAAGTTGTGACACCACAGAAAGGTCAAGCACACTGGATGCCCATTTGGCTGCCTGCCTACTCACTCAGGTAGAGACCCCTCAGCCTCAGACTTCAGTGCCACATTTAGCTGGTGTCAACAGGAAACAGCCTGTGATGGTGAGGTGTCATTGCAGAAGGAGGCTATATATAGGTGAATACTCAGAAACTGTGTGTACTTGCAGAGGGTGAGTTCAAGGAACCAGGATAAAAGTTTCCACCAAGCTAGGAGGAAATGGGGAAGCCTTCAAACTAGTCTGAGTCAGGACTTCAGGGAAACCTTGGGGAAGCAGCCCGTCTGGATGCTCATCTCACTTTGCTCACTCCTTTGATGTTGTCATAAGAATGTTTTGTTCCACAAGGGGTGGCCTTGGAGCAGACAGCTCTGCTCTAGCTCTGGCAGGGCTGCTGAGGCAGCAGGGCCCAGGGCAGCCACAGGCTCTGCTGCCCATGGTGTCCTGCAACGCATCCTGCTCCCAGTGCCCCTCCTTTTCCCACAGCCCTTTGACTACCAACAATTTTGGTATGACCACCCATCTTCTTTTCACCGCTTGATGATCTATTTCACAGGAGTTTCCATTGCACAGATTCCCAGTTTGTATTGTGTCACTCATCTCTGGAATTTCACTCAACTGGCAGTGCAGGGCACTTATTAAACAAATCTTTGCTAACCCCTTCCCTGCCATTCATATGAAAAATAGCAGAATGTGAAATATAAATCTCTGTTCAGGCTTCATAAATATAAGGTTAAAGTGGCAATAAATTGTTGAGAACATCTGAAATCACTGAAGAAGCTAAAGAAAACAGACAAGACGTGTTTTCCTTCATAGGTATCAATGCATTTTCATTTACTTCTTTCTATTAACTGTGTTTCCTTGACTGTGTCTACAGCCATCTCAATTGTAATTATGTAGCAGTTAACCTGTTCCTCCTGCCTAACATAGCCCATAATTAGTTGTCTTGTGTCCACGGTTTATGACTCACTCTATGTGGTTTTTCTATATCAAAGGCTTGGTTACCAGATTTTTTTTCCCCTACCACAGTACTTGTGCCTGCACTGGAGGAGGGCAGCAAAACCTGAGCACATCTGTTTTGTTTGAGGACAAAACCACCAGAAAACCAGACAGTTCTATGAAGATCTTACTTGGGTGCTTTCCAAATAGTACAGAGTCTTGTAGGAGAAACTGTTTTCTTCAGGAATGACGCTTATATTTATATAGTCAAGTTGTCACTTGGATATAGATGTAAAATCTTCTCAAAACAAATATTATCTTTGTGCCTTGTCTGGAGACAGAACAAGAAATACACATCCTAGGATGGATATGAGCCATTCTTCACTGACAGGCAAGAATTTTATATCATGAATTCATCAACCTCCACATTAATTATGTTTCATTATCTCTTAGAGTTCCTCATGTGGACAGATAAGATCATTCCACATGAGAAAACAGATTACTTTGATAAACAGATAGTTTTGCTGAATAAGAATGAACATTTTAATAAATGTTTATGCAAGTCTTCCATTTGATTAATTTTGCAGTGACACATGGGAAGAATAAATATACAAAAGATAAACAGGTCCTTTAGACTGACATAAGAAAACAGCCAACCACTATTGGAGAATGTTTAGATATGAACTATTAAAGGAAGTGTCCTAAATGTTAGCTCCATGGCCTTTGTATGAAGGCAAGCCTGGCCACCCTGGATGCTGCACACTCAGCTGCTGCGTCAGAGAAGTGGTTGTAGCAGAGGAGCAGTGTCATAGGCACTAAGTTATGTCCTCTCCACCAGACTGGAACAGAAACTGCTGGGAAAGCTTCACTTTGTTTATCTTTGCAGGAGGGATGTATTTGCCCTCCTTAAATTGCAGCTGGAGACATTATCTCAAAGCTGTGATGTAGCCATTGCTGAGTAGTCGTCATTAACGAGGCTTGTGCTTAAAGGAACACAGCAGTTATAAAGCTCCAATATTAGATAAGAAAGAAAAGTGCCCTGGGAAGGACTTCTTTTTTTCTAAATGAATTGGCAGTTTATATGAGCTTTGTTTGTTGAAGTCTCCCATTTGACCATCAAGGCTATGTGTTTTTGTTCAAGGACACGATAAGCAAAGTCTGGTGTATGCCTTCAAGGTTTTTACAGGATGGACAGTCTGTCTTTCCCTGATTTTCTGGTTTTTGACTACAGTTCTACTGGCAACAGAGCAATGAATACAAAGGCCCTTGTATAATTTTCCTGGCAGCAAGGAATAAATTATGTACTAATGCTTTGGCTCTTGAAGGATTATTAATTAACATGTATGAATAGCTGAATTGTAGTTCAGTAGAAGGGGGAAAGTACCGTGGCAGATAATTCAGTTAATGTGGCCCAAATTATCTGGCCTCAAAATTTTTATAAAGCTGAACCCTGATGAATTTTGTGTGTGTTTAACCAGATCAGAGCCATGATTAGAGAGATCTAGGACTTCCAGCTTCTAGTTGGATCCACTCAGAGCAGTGGTCTAGACAGGAGGAGTTGTTCAAATACAAAATCTACTGCACATTTCCGATTCCTGTGCAGTGAGGGAGGGAGTGAGACAGCAAGCTGACCAGTCTTGCATCAGTGTTTATACAAACCAGGACAGACCCATTGAGTTGGACTTATGGCCAGGTTCTGGCAGAAACCTAGAGGGGAACAGCTGAGAGCTGTACTTAACAGAATGAACAGCAGTAAAATCAGCAAGGATGCTCATTTCCCTTGAAGAAGCTACTGCTATTTTTCAATTGGTTTTAATATCTTTTTAATAATACCAGACAGTTGTTTTGTATTTAAAATGTGAAGTGAAGGCTTGATGTTTCAGCTTTTCCTTTCTCAGCTGGATAGCAATGCAAGGCATATACATATGCATAAAGGCCAGGGTACCTTCTCACAATAAAAAATAGAAAGGAGACTTAATGCAAAAATTTAACAACTATGGCATTTAAAGGACTATGTAGTGCTGGCTGTTTCCTGGTTAGCAAAACTTAAAGTAGGACTTTCCATTAAAGTAGTGACAGCAGGAATTCAAGTGTCATTATCATATGGTTTTAGATCAGCCTCTAATATCTGCTGCATTGATTCCTACTGGCTAAAAGAAATGTTATTTATATCAAGCTGAAAAACTATGACAAATCAGACATGACTTTTAGAATTTCTTTCCAAGGAACATTTTTTTAGGTTTTCTGTTTGTTAGATCATCAGTTATTTTACAAACAAAACCAAACCAAATGAAAACCAGGACCTATAATTTTTCAATTGGAAAAGGCTAAAAAATCAAACCAGCCAAGAAATGGTAAGAAAACATTTCAGACCTAAGGGCAACCAGATGGCCTAAATTACTGGTAGTTCATGGATTTTTACTTAAAGTAGAGGAACATGAACAAGACTAATAAACTACAAATTAAAAAGACATATTAATATGAGAGATTGTGGGTTCTAGAACATAGGCTCCAGGAGGTATTTTCTCACTAAAGTTGCTGTGAGCTTGGGAGATTATTTGTTGTGTTTTAAGTCTTTTGCAGACAGCATTTGTGTACAGGTTTGGGGTTTATTCCTTTGCAGTCCTGAAAATAAAGGACAAGACTGTACTTGAGTTTGTAAGTATGCATTGCACGTCTAACCTAAGTAATTTTGTCCCTTTTCTGGATGTCAATTTTCTTATGGGGAAATGGAAATACTTTCTTTCATAGGATTGTGGTGCATCTTTATGTATAGAAACACTTTTAGGTCTCCATATGGGAGGCACCCCAGAGTATTAAAAAAAAGTTTTTTGTACTCAAAAACCACTCATAAGTTGAATCTAGATTAATGTCAAAGTTTGGGCTACATTTCACCTCGCCCCCCTTGTGTTGCCAATCTAAATCTATCTTTGACACCTCTATCTTTGCAGCTTGATCTAACTTAGGCAACTAACTAGTGTTTAAACTTTGGAATATAATACATTTTAGGGAACAACATTCCCTGTACAATAAATGGAGAGAAGCAAGTTGTTGAAGTCTCCTTGGATGGAGATCTTCCTTGCATCTGCATTAGAAAGAAGATTTTTTTTTGAAAGCCTTCTGAGGCATTTCCTTTATTTAATGGACAACTTAAGCACGTAAGAATTACTTTTTTAGGTTCTAAAATTATAACACAATTTCCAGGGCTCCTGCTTGTTCAGGATGGATCCTACCCAGGGTTTTCACACTTACAAAGAGAACGCTAAATCTTTGAATGTTTGTCCAAGAGTTGGGTTAAACACAGCACTAAAATGACAAGGACTGCCACCTCGGGTATTTTTTTTTTTCCCAAAACACTGAAGGGAAAACTTTTAATTTGAATATTCAAAGAGAAGCTTGAAAAATAGAGCAGGCTCTTTTATTTGATCATTGAACTCTTCATTTCATAAATTGGCTGCTGTAATAAGCAACCTCTCCCTATAATTGTGGTAGTGCACAGTCACTGCTCTCTCAAACTAGTTGGCTCATTTGAGTTGGGAGTCAAAGTATGCTGCCTGTTTTAGCATAATCCCAACAGTTTAGAACAAACACAGTTTTATAAGCATATAATCCATCTCAGTTTCCTATGAAAGTTTTAAGGGTTTTCATGGTCATCCCAGTTTTCAAAGATTAACTTTACAGGTCACCAGATGCTTATATGAACACCCGTTTGGATATTTCATCTCCATATTTTCCACCTCCAAGATTAGATACTTTCTGCTGTGTTGCATGTTGTAGAGGTCAATACCATCCAACTGCTCACTTAGCCCTCTATTTAGAGGTCTATGTTGGCCAGTCTGGCTTTCAGCAGTGACGCAGCTTTATTACAATAATAATGCATTTTAATTTATGGCATTCATGCCTGAAGCATCTTAACAAAAACAACTAAAATCTAAATGGCAATAAACAAAGGCAAAAGAAAGCTTGGAAGCCAGAGCTGAAAATCCCTTCAAAACAAAACAGGAAAGGAAATGAGAAAGTCAGAAGCCTTTCCTAAAAAAGTATTCTGGCATAAGCAAGAGACAGTGCGTTCCTGAGGCAAGGGAGGAAACCATCTCTTTTGACCTTCCAACAGACAATCACCAACACCATCAGCTTGAAGTACTGAGAAAGGGCACAGAGATACAGGAGGTGGGTTTATCTTACCTCAGAACAAGAGACTTCATTGTAAAAACCACAATAATCTCCAACTTTGCTTCTCTGAAAAGATTCACTGCACATCTGTCTTCTCCTCTAGGTTTTGTTTCATTTGTTTGAAGACATAGCAACAGATCTATCAAAAGGCTGTGATGGTCCTGTAGCATTTGAGCTTAAATTGGCTAATTTTGGGAATAGCTAACTACACTATGTATGCACACATATATAACTATATTACACATATATAGCTAACTACATTGTATATACACTAACTACATCAGAACCCAAAGGATTATTAGGTTTAAGAAAAACACAGAAAGTGTGTTAGCATAGCTTTTTTTTCATGTCTCTTCAGCATCTTTTTTTTTTTTAAATAAATTTTATTATTGCTGCACCTCAAGTGTCTGATCTGTGAAGTCAGAATACTTATCTGGTATGATGGAAAATACCATCAACATGGCAAATCTCCTCTTCTTCACTTAATTCTGTCTGCAGCAAATCCTACCCTTGGCTTGGAGCTCTGCCTTGTGGCACACTAAGCTCCTCTGATCTGTCAGGGTCCCCTCCAGCACCTTTCTTTGGTCAATTCAAATTTTAACAAAGCCCTTGACTGGGGGTTTTGTCCCTGCTTTGGAGGAGCTAATACCAGTTTTAAAAAAATCCACTGAAACAATTTTAAAAAATGAGGCTTTGGGGTTTTCAGCCTGTAATTACAGCATCAGTTCCCTTTTATGCTTCTAAATTACAGAGAAGCAAACTGCCCTGTGTTCTGATGTTTTATTTTTTTTAAATTACTTAGTGGCTTTGTGGGGGAAGAGTAACTGAATATTTTTGGTGGTGTTATATAGGCGACGCCTTCCCCATTAGCTCTTAGGGAGTGATTCTTCCTCAGTCCCTAAGGTTCACTTCAGGGGGAATGGAAATTAATCCGCTTAAAGAGAAATGGTAATAAAGAATGTCCCCTTTTCATGATTTAGCCAGCTTGAAACAAACTTAAAAATGTGCACATCATTTTTAACACAGGCTTTGCGTTAACAAGGATTAAGCAGGCTCTGTTCTTGCTTCAAAACATAATTTTCCGTGTAGCTTTGCGGCATGGTTGGCATGGGCTTGGTGCAAGGAATGAAATGGCGCCTTTGTGCCAGACAGCCAGAAATATCACCCCACCTACCCCTACTTGTTCGTCCCAGCTTGGCACCCACATGCCCCTGTGCACAGGCCTTGCTCCAGCTGCATCACTCATGCAGATGCTGACAGTTTTGCTGGATCCAGCTGTAGCCTGAAGAAACACTTTGAGGTGTTTTTAGAGGTTATAGAGACTATCGATCCATCTTCAACAATGGTCAGTTATGCTTCAGCTTTCCGTGGAGGTCTTGCCTTTTGATGTTATTTCTCCTGCATCTCTCCAATTTTAGGGTGTCTGTCTTTCAGGTTTTCCCCCTTACACTGAGGACCTGGCTTTCAGCTGATTGCCATGACAGCTTGTCTCACAGTTTACACCAGCAGCTGTCCCCCAAAGTCATTGCATGATGACAGGGGGGCTGGGTGGTAGAAGCTGGGTTGGCAAGGAGAGAGTGAAAAAAATTTGCAGCACCTTCATGTCTAAATACTCAATCACTGCATCCAGAAATTGTCCCAGCCGAGGAATTGCACATCGCTGGTTCCTCTATCCTACTAGTTCACCAGACTGTGTGGAATGGAATGGAATGGAATGGAAAAAAATTGAATACTATAGGGCAGTTGAAATCATGTAGTCCAACTGCCTGAGCAATTCAGCACCGACCAAGTTAAGCCTGTTATTAAGGACATTGTCAAAATGCCTTTTAAGCACTTAAAGGCTTGAGGCATTGACCATCTCTCTAGGAAGCCTATTTAAATGTTTAAAAACCTGTCGCTAAAGAAGTACTTTCTAATGTCAAGTCTAAACATCCCCTGCTGCAGCTTTGAACTATTTCCACGTATTCTATCACTGGATACTAGGGAGAAAAGATGATCACCTCCCTCTTCCTTTCCTGAGGAAGGTACTCCTCACCCAGATTATTCTTGTGCTTGGCATTACATCATTCTAAGTACAGAGTCCAATACTTAAATTTTATCCCATTAACCATAGCTCAAATCTCCAATGTATCTAGATCCCCTCACAAGGTATCTTGTCTCTGAAGTGACTCAATAACACCTCCCACTTTGCTATCATTGGCAAAATTTCTAATGGCGCACACAGCTGGGCTGACAGTGCATAGAGCTGGGCATTAAATCCACTCAAACATGCTTGTGCTGTCTGTCCATCTCATGGAACTACTGTTCTCTGCCATGCCTTTCCTGTCTTTTAAAGCCAGTTTCTACAGGCTTTGCAACCAGCAGGTCGTATATTTCTGAAATGCAGTCATGGGCCCATAGCCATGAAATTGTGTCTATTCATGATTTTTTTTCCAGTATAGGAAATGAGCAGCATAGACTTGTCAAATAAAGAGCTGTCTCAATTTACTGCTTGGTTCAAAGAAAACATGACACATTTTTGAGATTCTAATTTCTAAAGCATTTCTCCAATAACTCATGGATTTATATTTATTTATGTATCAGTAACTAGTTTGATTCATTTCTGGTGTTTTTTGCCCAGGCTGTTCTGTTGTACCTGGATGATGATCCAGCCAGACCATGGATTTTAATAAAGTCTAGGGTTGTCTTTGGACCCTAGACTTGCCAGATGGCAAAAACCCGAACACTTTCTGCCATTTTTAGATTTTCATTTTCCCGAGCTATGGCAGACATTTGAATTTACAAAAATTACTAACTCTCTGATTTACAGTCAGGCCTCCTTATTCTTTTAATATTATTTTTATTCTAAATTTACTTTTCTTTAGTTTATTGTACTCAGTTTACACATACTCTTATGTCCTGCCTCTTCCCAGAATTAACTTAATATTGTTTTGTATCAACCTCATGGATACAAGGTTGGATGAAAACTAGTCCAATGGTTGTCACACAAAAGTCAGGAAGATCTCATAGGCTGCAGAATTCCTTTTTTTCTGGGATTAATAAAATTGTATTACAAATGATATTGCACTGTGGTGAATCATATATTATTTGTAATGTGCTTTTGATTGCCTTTGTATGACTAGATATGTGATTGGGTTTCCTGTATTTTGTGTTGCAGAGTAGAGCAATAAAATGAGAAAGAAGTAATAATTCTCTATGGTTTCTTTAACAAAATCTGATTTTTTTTTTTCTTTGAGAACCCCCAGGAAAAATCACTATTCTCTGTCTGTCTTGCTACAGCAAAAAAACAAGTCCACATCACCTTCAGGTCATTATGGTCCATTGTTGCAACACTGGGATTAAATTTTGACCCAAATAGGAATTGTTCAGTCCCTTGTAGAACATGTGAAACAAGAGAGAGCTTTCACAACTGTAGGTAGGGGTAACATTTGAATTTTGGCCTGCAAATTTGCAGAGATGAGCTTTTCCACAAAGAGTCCAGTGCTTTCATAGGCACTGCTCAGCAGAAAGGGATGATTTTGGCTGCCCAGCCCCAATGTCCATTCAGGCTGTGCCTGTGCTCACCCCACGCACGTCACACGTCCAGGCACGTCCCTGAGAGAGCCCTGGGACAGAGACCTGCTGCACCGGGGGAGCGCTGACATGAGCAAGGCCAGCCTGTGGCAGCCCCACCCAGCACGGTGCTCACTGAGCACCTCGGGCTATTGTGGATCAATTGAGAAACGAATGTTGAAAAGGCTGTTTGCTTCAGAGGGCTTGGCCACTCATGCTGGTTCCAGGAGAGTCTGCAGGGGTGGGCAGGGTCTGCAGTGGTGGTGCAGAGGGCATCCTTCTCTCTGGTGCAGGGAAAGGGACGGCAGGAGAGAGGAGGCAGCTGGGAGATAAATATGGAAAGACAGAACTGGGGGGCAAATTTGTGTTGGTTCACCTGATTCACCGCTGTTACCACAAACTCAGATTGGTTTATTCAGATTGTTGAGGCTGAGGATTTGATTGTCAACTAATGTGCAAGAGGGGGAAGTCAAAGATTTGGGGGTGGTGAGATGTGGGGAGCTTGAGGACTGACACTGCAGGGACATCCCTGGGTTACAGGCTAGGGAGGAAGACACAGTGGTGTGCAGGTGGGACGGGTGCATGGAGATGTGTAGGGGAAGGCAAAAGGCCTTCCTTAGTCTGGCCAAGGCACCAGAAACACAGAGCACCCTCAGGCTGCTTGGGAAAGCCCTAGGGCTTGGACAGCCAGTTGTACCCAGTGTTCATGGTGTCTGCAGCGTGGAGACAGTCAGGGCCAGCTGCTACTTACCCAGCTGAGGCTGAGACATGGCTTAGAGGCCACTACTGCCAGAGACCATGTCTGTGTGGGGCCAGGACATGCTCCAAACACCTGCCCAAGTGAGATACAGGGATCGTATTTCAGGACGTATGATGAAAAAGGGCTTTTAGCTGTGTTTGGGGGATGCAGCTTTGAGGAATATCACTCAGTCTTGGAAAATGGTTCTCAGTCATAGGTGAGTTTGATGTGTCAGTAAGGAAACCAGTGTTAATCTCCATTTTATTTCTGAAATACAGTTTAAATTGATCAAGTTTGGATTAGAGTTTCATTGCTGATGGGAGCCACAATTGTGGAGAAATTGTGGAGTGGGAGAAATTGTGATCTGGTGCAAGAATAATCTCTTGATTCCAAGAGGTTCCAAGTGTGATCCAAGTGTTTTCAGTAAGATACACTTTCTGTATCTTTTCAAAAAGAAGATTTGGGCATGATATGAGATCAGGAGATAAATATATGTTTTCTTCCTGGAAGAAAGATTTATTTTGCAGAATGGCCCAGACCATGACTTTGTCTTTAGCCCTTCATGAAAAAGTGACTGGCATAGTCTGTAGAAACTGTGCTCACCACTTTTGACTATCAATAGGACGAAGAAGTATCCTGATAGCTTGATTTTTCCAGGTGCACAGGAATCACAGAGCTGTCAGTATCTCAGAAAATGGCTTTATTGGTTTCCTTCTTACTGTAGCAGTTCTGTTCTTTCAAAGAGCCAAAGTGGATGAGATAACCAGAAGTGGCAAAAGGAGACTAAGACAAATGAGTGAAAGCAGGAAATTGCAAAAGACTCTGAGCCATTTTTTTTTAATCTTCTTTAAAAATAAATCGCAATCACTAGCTTTAGCTTAATAATTGGCTGCAGAACCCACTTCTCCAAACATTCAGGTATAGATATTTTAAAGAGATGATGGAGTGGAAAATATGATGTAGTCAACAGATTGTGTAACCCTTCATGTTAAAGGAAAATTTTACGATCATGAGTAGATGAGTTATCATTTGCTTGTGAGGGAAATTTAATAGACTTCTGCTTTGCTCTTGGAATAAATTACTCTGCAACAAGCTTGGGTCTATTTGCAGGTCTGTAGTGCTTTAACAACAGTAGCCAGTACCTTACTGGGAGCTGAGTCCAACAGTAGAAACATGAAAGACAACATCATGGCCTTTAGGTTGTTGAAGAGCTGACTGGATTTTATCTTGGAAGGAGATGAGAAACATGCAGACACAAACAGCTCAGACTGAGATGGGCACAATAAATTAAGCCATTAATTTATTAATTAAGCCTCATTTCTTGAGGGCATCTCAATAAAACTAAATTAACATCACTATTAATTGGGAACTATGCTTTTAAGTTCAATTAAATTTAAGCCAGTTCTTTGTGAAACAGTTTTAGGACCTCATACAGTAAAAAGATGATGTTTGAAACATCAAGGCTGACATGAAAGCTTTGTTATCACAAATGTATCTTTTGGCTCTCAGTATATGATGTTTCTGAATTCTTGCCTTCTTAGGCAGGAATAATTTCAACTGTAGCCTGTTTTGTTGCTTATTTGGGTTCTGTTCTTGGATAGAAGAGACAAAAGATCCCAAAGTGGTAGTGTATGGTAAGCACCATCAAGAAATATTGGAGAAGGTTATACAGGTACGTAGAGACATGTTAATATCATCATGTTGCACAGCTGAGACATTATTTTGCATGCTAGTTCATGCCCATGAAGGTCAGTTAATCCAGAATTATAGGGAGTATTGACATTTTTTCAATGTCTTTTACTGAAATTGATTACCATAATTCAACACCTTGGAGCTTAGGAAATACACACAAAATATGTCAGATTTTAGTGAGGTTTGTATTTTGTATTCAGTCCACGGGCTTGCAGATTGTTCTTCCCCATTGTAAGTGCCTTCACACCATGTTATTGTCTTTCTTTGTTTAACATTCTCTCAGTCTCTCCTATTTTGTTTTATACCATCAGTGGTATCTTCCTGGAGCCAAGGACTTGACTTTAGATCTCTCACACCCCAAGTGAGACAAGTATGTGCCTTGACAAATAGTCTGTTATGGAGACTGAACAGCCTGTTTTCACTGGAAATTCCAGGTAGACTCTGCAAAATTATTCCCAAGAAAGCTGGCATGCAAGTTCTCACTGAAATGGGTTGCTTTTGACAAATGCACACATTCTAACAAAATGGAAAATTCCATGCTGGTCCTGTACTTGCAGAGATTCTGATTTAAGTGCACATTGCCTGAGTGGACAGTGCAGTAGTGCCTACCACCTCAAGAAAATGAGAAGCAAAAAACCCCAACTCTCAAAAATCGAGAGAAAAATTAAATGTGAACCCATCATTCTTAACATGCCAAGAGCATTGTGGTCAGCCAGCAAGACAAAGTGGCAAGTCACACTTCTGTCTAAGCTTCATGCTCACTCCTGATGAACAAAACAACATACAGTGTTGGTCTCTTCCCACCTTTATTTGTCTGGAGTCCCTTTGCGGCTGGTAATCAGATCCTTATATCCTGCTGCATCAAACAGGCCAACGAATCATTCTCACCTCTCATTTTGTTTCCAAAATTGTCTGAGTTGTCTCCAGTTTTCTTTGTTCTGATTCCCTGTCTCACTCACCAAAGGCTACCTGCCACTCCAGTTGGGGGACATGCATGTACTGACACCCAGAAACAAATTTTATGTCAGAAGAACATACTGAGAAAGAGTTTTGATGGACGTTCATAGCCCTCCTAATACTCAGCTCCTCCATATTGGCTTTCTGCTGTCCATTTTCCTCCTCTCTTGCCTGACTCCACTGCTCTAATCTTGTCTTCATGGGCTATGCAAAGCACTACACCAAAGAGCAAATAATCACAGGACTGTTTAAATTGGAAACAAATAAGAAGGGACAGTCAGGTAAAGGACACCTTATTTGCTTTCTCACAAGAACAAGGAGATACTCAGTCATTTTTAAAGCAGTGCAGTGTAAATCTTACCAAAGGGAAATGATCTTATATTATGCAGAAGCACTAATGCACAACCACAGGATTTAAGTAAAGCCAAGGTCAATAGGAATAATGAGGGGAATTCAACATTTGTATAAGTAATAAGACTGTAAAATTGTGTCTGATGGGAATATGTTGGTTTGTTGTTTTGTTTTTTTTTAAATGTTAAACCAGCATGTTTTTAAAAACCATCTGGGAGTGTTACTAACACAAATCATAAAAAGAGCTGATGAGAAATGGAGGACAGGCCAGTACACAGAGGGGAAGAGTGAAGATATCAATGTCTTCCGATGTCTAAACCTCTAGACAGAACAGTAGAGAGTTCCAGACTCCTGGTCTGCCTGTGACAAGCAAAAAGCTGTCACAAGCAGTGCGGACATTCAGCACTGCCTCACAGCCATTATAGGGTGCCTCAGTCCAGTCAAGGTCACACTTGCTACAGCTGGTTAAGTGGAACAAATCCCTACCACCAGACTGGAGAGCCTGAGATTCGGAATCAGAGAAATGGATTTATCATATCTTACTAAACAGAAATTTCAACAGAAGCCCCACTGCATTGCTTTCTGTAGCATCTTGCAGAGCTGTTTCACTTGAATTCTGAAACCATCTTAATTCTTGTATTTCATTTGTTCTCCATGTAAACAGATTGGCAAGACTTAGCTGTCTAATGAGGTAGAATCCTTTCTTCTTAAATCTCTGGAAGCTTCTACTGTCTGGAAGAAAGCTTTTGTTAGAAATCATTTAATTCTTAATTCATTTTTATCACTACTTTATCTTAATCAGAAAAAGAAAATGAGAGAATTTAAGGACATTTACTTTAGCATGTTTTATATAAGTAAATGAGGAATTTTCTTGTAAATTGTGTTCACTAAAACTGAGAGTTTGAGGAATATTTAATAGCAAAATCAAGATAAACAATAGCGTGATTTCGAATATACCTAGTGTCTATTTCTGAATGTTGAGCTGAACATATTAGATCAACATTAGAATTTCAGCATTTTAACTGAAGAATTAGGGACTGCAAAATTTAGCAATCACTCCAACCAAGCTGAAATATCACATTAGTGAAGAAATGAAAAGCTTAAAATAAAGCCAGGCTGTATTTATCCATCTACTTTAAAGCAACTTTTGCGTATGTGTTAGCTAAGTGGACAGTGCCTTCAGAATAACAATCCTTGAGAACACTGGGTGTGTAACAGGAAGGATTTTTTTTTATTTTTTCTTTTTAGTTCAATGGAGAAAATAGAAAGATTTGCCCACCCTGATGCTAAAAATACAGAATAATTATCATCTGAGGCAGGTGCACTTCTGACCTAAGTCTACATACGCACCATGTATTTTCAGGTCTTCTTTGTTAGAATAAACAGATGAATTTTTCCTCAAGTACAGACTTTAAAAGCAGATGAAAGTGGCTTTCTTGGGGAAGGAAAAACAGTCCCAGAGAGGCAGAGAAAAATGGAGTCTGATGTGTTTGACACCTTGTTGCACTGTTGCTTCCCCAGCAGGACAGTGACTGTGAAATATGTGCCACAACCCCTCTGGAGATGGTGCCAGGTGACCTGGACCTTGGTGACACAGGCCTACACCATGTATGGCCTCTGCTCCTTCTCACCAAGATCCAGTATAGCATGAAGATACACTGTGGCATTCACAGAATCACAGAATCATAGGCTGGTTGGGGACAGAAAGAACCTCTGGAGGTCAACTAGTATAACCCCCCTGTTCAAACAGTCATCCTAGACTGCATCTGGAAATGTTTCAAGTATTTCCAAGGATGGAGACTCCACAACCTCCCTAGGTAGCCTCTTCCAGAGTTCAGTCATCCTCACAGTAAAAAAAAAGTTGTTTGTTTGTTTGTTTATTTGTTTGTTTATTTGTTTTTCATGCTCATAGGGGAACAGGGATAAACTCCCTGATGTTCATAAGGGAACTCCTATTTTTCAGTTTGTGCCCATGGCCCATTGGGACAGTCTGTCTGATATTTTGCAATCGTGAAATTTTGCAGTAACCTCAGCAATTAATGGGATTTGATTCCTGATTTTTAACACACTGTAGGTCAATAAACAGCTTTTCCAGTTTCCTGAGAGGATGCTAAACCTTTAGAAAACCAGGAGTCATATAATAAATGAGTATGTGTAAAGCCAATGCATACTCAGCCTGCATATTTTTGGTGAAAAAAAGGTGAAATTTGCTGCACTCTTCCTTCTGCTTGGATTCTGTTTCAATTTGTCAGTATGTTTCACTTCTACTTTCCTTCTTTCCTTGTCCAGGTGCAGTTGTGGTATTCACCTCTAAGCATGCAGGTCACCAACCGCCCCCTCTAGAGCAGCTCTTTTATGACCAAGAGGGTTTCTAACACATGAGATGCTCCCTGTGAGAGCTACGATACAGCATCCGATTCTAAACTGCTCCTTTAATTACACTGACTCCTATTTTATCCTTGCTCCTTCACTATTGTCTACTCTTTTTGCAGTCCTGCACTTCCCTCGACCTCTTTTTCTTCTCAGCCATTTGTAATAGAAGATTATTTAGCCATGGAACTGCTGTTCAGCATGGACAATTGGATGAACTGCCTGCAGAAGACACAATTCACACTGCTTCTCCATGTCCATGAGGCCAGTAAGGCTTCAGACTGGAAACACAGGTTTTTTTCTTTCCGCCTCACTGAGTGTGGAGTGCATGGCTGAGAGAAAAAAATATGGGAGAAGGTTTGGTGTACTTGGTCATAGATGCCAGGGCAGAGCTGAAAGCCTGGCACAGTTGTGCCAGAATTGAAAGGTGGCTCAGATCTAGAAAATAGGTCTGGGCTCAAATATCTTCAGTGTGTGAGCTCTTCTGAAACCATTCATCACTACATCATTCCTCATCATCTGTTCCAGGGCCACAGGAAGAAGGACAAATTACACTCCACTAGTGTAAAGGCCTTTTTTGATTCAGGGTAGTGTGAACGCACATAGACTACTAAAGCAGAAACATCAGCAGTTACTAAAAAATGAAGGGCCTTTCTTCTAGAACAGGCTAAATAACTGATTTCCTTCATGCATGGTCTTTCCAGAATTATTCATTTGTGTAATAAAAAACAGCTACACTTCTGAAAAAGAAAAAGTCTTACACAATGGCAAATAAAAGCCACTTTCGCTTTTTGTTGAGTGTGAATTTTGTCTGAAATAAAAAGTAATGGATAACCCAGGTAAAAAAAAAAGCAATGTAAAAATGTCTGTATTTGAGCTGTTTTGAAGGTAATCAACACCCAGTTTTTGCTCTCACTTGGTAAGAAAAGCTCCTTTAATACCATCTGCCAACTCTCTTAAAAGTCTGGCTTCTCTTCTGAAGAGATGCAGTAGTGCAGGCAAAATCCTTCTTACTTTGCAACTTTGGGCCCTATTTGTTTTGGATATGATGGTTAGTGGGTTTGATTGACTAATCTGACCTTATTAAGAGCCTATACAAGGTATCCCACAAAGAACAGCCTGCAAGGCACAGAAAAACAGAGATGCATCAGGGACAGGAAACTTATACAAACTGAACATACCATAATGTAACTAATTCAGGGCTTAAAAAAAAATAGGATCTAAGCCAAGGGTAAATGAGTTCATTTTATTCCTCACAGTCCTCTCAGGCAGAAGATGTAGGCTACTGACAGAAGAGACTTGCTACAATCAGAAACTTAGGGATACCTTCAGTCCTCATTTTCTCTAGTCTTCATTGTAGACATTTTAGGCCAGTATTTTAATACTTTTTGCACAGAGCAACTGAGTTGTTCTGTCTATGTCCCACAAATTCTGTGACAGTGCCTGCTAAAGGAAACCTGTTCTGCATCCATTTAAACTAAGAAAATATATCCACAATATATTTACACTGTGTAAGATAACACTTATTTTTTTGTCCGCTTGCCTTCTATGCAAACAGGTCTAACCATTTGTTGTACAATCATAAACATAAACAATATGCACACAATTCAATTATTTCTGAAGGTTTAAATAATTTTCCCTCCAAATTTTACAGGTATATACAGCTTTTGAGTGAATGGAAACCATTCTACTTCCTGCAGTCAAGTGGAGTTGACATCCATGTTATGTCAGCTCATCTCTTTTATGCTTAAAAAATAAAAACAAGATTATGAAAAAAATTGATTTTTTTTTCTCTTTTGTTTTAATTTAAAATGCTTTAAGTTAAACATATTACATTTGCTTTTGTTTGACTTGGTGGGGGGGGACAGAATTACCCTTTTAACTTCAATGAAACAAGTCTTTTCAGAAGGAAAAGCTTAGTTTAAACCCTTACTTTGAATTCAAGAATGCTTTCAAATTTTCCTGTGCAAATGATCTAAACTCTCTGACTTTTGCAGCTGGGGCTGCCTCAACCCCTGGTGGCAGAGGAAGGAGAAATTTCACATTATATTAAATCCTTGAACCCCTCTGGTGTCTGCCCACCCATGGTTGCAGCAGGCTGTGTGGGTCAGGTGGCTCTGTGGCCGTGGGGAGGAACAGAGCAGAGTGCCAGACAGATGCACTTAGTGACCATCCAAGCCCAAACTCCCTCTCTGCCCATGTTCAAACAAACCTTGGTGCCAAATCTTTCTGAGCACAAAGCCATTGGACTCAGCAGTGAAATGTATTCACTGCAATCGACAGAGATTATATGAAATACTTTGCTTTTCCCCTTGTAGCATATTGATATTTAATCAAGCATTAAGAAGGAAACCAAACTGTTGACTCAGGGTGAGCTGGTGAAGTGACCCATGGATTTAAGGTGAGATTACGTTTTTTTCTCTGTTCTTGCTATCAACAAACAGCAAGCAGGCACCAAACCTTTCCCTGAGCTTCCTGCTGCTTCCAGAAGCAAGTAAGCTAGGGTAACAGGAGTTCCCAGAGGCTGCTCCTGATTCGTCCTCTAGCTGGAGATGCATTTTCAGGAATTAGACAGTTCATTAATTATTCTTTTGTATTATCCGGGGGCCTCTTTCTACTGGTGGAGCTCTAGCAGCAAGAAGACAAGGCTGAGCTGGGGTAGGCTGCAGAATCTGGTCATTCACTTACGCTGTCAGTAAATGAAAAAAGCTACAAATCAAGATATACAGCCATGCAATGCCGGTCCGAGCAAGACCAGAATCAGGCGGCCACTGAAATTTCTGTTCACAAAGAAATTCAGAAGAAAAGAGGAACTGAAACAGGGTTCGCAGAAAATTTGCAGAGGCCAGACTGAAACCAGACACACTAGCATAACCCAGAAAGCTTTTGGATTATCAGGTGTCTGTCTCTGTGGACTCAAAATTCCCCTCTGGCACAACCAGTAAATGTTTGCTTGGGAGGTAGAAGTGAAAAGCCAGTGGATCTGAAATCTGAGCTTCCACAAGAATTTCTTTGGTCGGTGCTCAGCGTTGCCTTCGGGGGATGAGGAGGCTAGGAGGCAGGATGTCGGCTGCTGGGCTGCCTCCCAGTGCCTGCGGTTATCGCTGGGTAATCCCACATGGTATAGCTGAGCTAAAACTAAGTTCTAGCCATTTCTTCTCAGCCCATCTTTCCAGAAGCTAGGAGATTTTCTTACTCTGGATAGACACCAAAATAGTATTTTTTCCTTATAATTCCTTGTCTGAACACTGCAGCTGAAAATATTTCCTTCTGTAGCACGACTATCTATGCTGGCAAGAACTGCACTGGCAGTGGTGCAGACTGGTTCTATTTTACTTGCCTGTGGAAATTTATTTTTCAGTAGCTCTTTCCTTTAAAACATTTACAAATCCCACAGAAACAAGTAAGCCTTGGACATCTGAAAAATTCCAGGCATAAACCTTAAATCAGAATTTTAAAAGAAATATAAATAGTACGACACATCTTTTCATGCCTGACATGGGCCTGAAGATTGCCTTTTACCTTTGAGAATAAGCTGTGCACCCAAAGCCATGATAAATCGCATGTAAATAAAACCATACCATAATTCAGATGCCCTCCCACAAAGCGCAGTTCTAAAATGTTCATTTAAAGAAGTGTTTTCTCATCCATTTCAGGTTTTACTCAGAGAACGGAGTACTACAGGGTGTTCAGAGTCTGGTGGAGAGAAAGGAGAAGAAGACTTTTTTCACAGATTGGAATAAAAAGCAGAGTTAAATGACCTACAATTTAAAATTCAACACTGAATTTGTATTCCCTAGGCACAACATAGTGAATCTGAATAAAACAAAGTCATGCAGATCAGCTAAAGCTATGTATGACAAATGAGTCCAACCTCACTCTTCTTACAGTATGACTTCATTCATAAGGAAACATAAAACGGTCTTTTCTTCATTCTTGCTTTCTCATTTTTACTTTGAATTCAAGAATGCCTGAATAATGCAACTGTCCTAACTCTTCATATCAGAGCTCAGTATTGAGCCATCAATACCAGTGAGTCAGCATCCTTTCCCACAAGATTCAGTACTTGGGGTTTTTCAGGGAAACGCTGCCAGCTTGTTATGTCTCAATGGGAATTTTTTTGGAAAACACCTTACACTTGGAACATTAAAAACAACCGTTGAGCATTATGTAGGTGAGGGCCAAGGACCCATTATCTTCCCAAAGGATACCTTACCAAGAAGGTAGTAAACTGCCCAGGAGGTGGGGAAATTCTCCAAGCCTCCCTCCAGTGTTGGCAAGTGGTTCCCTTCAGGCATCTCAGGATTGAACATTAACTTACTCCAGAGAGAGTGAAAAATATCTCCAGGGCTGAATTTGAAACTCAGCGTTCTCCTACAGAAAAAGAACAAAAATTACTACTAAAGAACTGTCGGGTTTTTATTCTTATTATTGTAATTATTTTGGTTTAATGCATAAATAACCAGCTCTGGAAATATACATTTATTTCTACAAGTAAAATTTCTGTGGGAATGGTATCTCTGGGGCATGAGAGCAAACCCAGGAAACTGCTGATTAAATACTTACTGTACTGAATGGGCTTGTAGGTATTTAACCTTAAGCAAGGCTAACCAGGCAACAGGACTGATGCTTTTTTTTGTGTGTGTCACAAGATTTATTGTTGCTTCAGCAAAACTGGAGCATTTGTCTTATAATACCTGCATAGTGTGAGCAATGATGATTCTTCAGAGGGCTGTATTTTCCTAGCATAAGGGTTTTCCTAGTCATTACCCTACATATAATCCAGGCTTTTTGATTGTCAGAGTCCTTTTACTCTGAATTCTGTGGGTGTTTGAGTTTGTCCTATACTCTTCAGGATTACAGTGTGGGATGCTGCAATAACCACCCTCTTATCATTGTGTGAGAGGGAGAAGGGACATCTCTGTGGGAATAGGTGCAATTTCTACACTTTCAAAGCAGCTTGTAAATACAGTGTAACACAGTGCTCTGCCATCCTGATCACTCCTGATGGAGCCTTTGCAATAAAAAAATTTTTTTGTAGGGTTGGTTATTTAGAGTGCAGTGGCTCTGTGGTTAATTGCTGTTCCTTGCAGCCTCAGTATGTACCTTGCAGATTTTCTGCATGGTGACATGACGATGACAGCATGGGTGAATGGGAGAGGGATAAAATGTAATGTGAGAACAGAGCCTTTCTCTCTGCCAGAGCAGGGGGAGGAATTGCATCAACAAACTGTGAGCAGCATGAAAGCACAAAGTGCTGTAATAGGGCTACTGTGTGATTAGAATGGTTTTAAGGGAATGAGGAAGATGGGACATGAACAGTCATGTGTGTTTCAGCCCAATACCGTTCCTCTTAAAATTAATTTCTCTGTGCATGTAGAAATACTTTGCAACTGGTTTAACTGAAGAGAAAACTATATTAACAATAGTTAACTCAGAGTTTAAATTGATAGAGCTGTATGAAGGGGTTTTGATACTTCCCTGGTTGGGGCTCCTGGACTTCACTTTCTGTCTGAGCACGCACATTTTTACTACACATGTTTAATGCGTAGAATGTGTAGAAAATGCAGTTCCTGCCTGCCCATTTTTCTATGACTGTTTTACATGCACTCAGCCACTGGTGTAGCCCCATTCCAGGATGGAGGCTGGAGGCTGGTGTGTCCTGCCCAGTCTTCAGGCTGTCAGGGCCCCTTCCCAGCAGTGGTAGGTAGGATCCCCTGAGGGTGGGGAGGAAGAGTTTCACTCCTGTTGCCCCCTCCCTTCTGTGTGTGCTGTTGGATAAGGAGAGGTGGACACCAGCAGCTTCAGGTGTGGCAGGAAAGTGAAGCAATTATCTGCACCCAAAGAAATCACCTGAATGGATTGCACTCCAAGGGAGACCTGGGCTGTAAGACCATATTTCATTCAGACAGTGAGGTGCGGGAAGTGGGGGACCCAATTTCAGTACACAGACCTTTGCAGCAACTTCCTTGGTGGGACTGAACTCCCTTGTGCTGTGTTTAAATTGACAAGTCCATAGAGGGTACCAAGAGAGTCTGGGAGCGTCAGTGGGTCATCACTTGTACAGCTGGGTATTGAACTGCTTTGATGCTGCCACTGCTTGCCTGTGAGCATCCTCTGTCAACACAACATCATCCAAATACTGCTATGGGGTCTTTGTCAGTAACTGCCAAAGAAATCTCTTCCTTTCTGAGTACTTGGCTTTTGTGATTGTTTCAAGAGACAGTCTGGTTTCAGGCACCAGGTGCAAAATTTTTCTGCATCACTCCTCTGTCTTCTTGAGGTTTCAAAATGTCAGTCTTCTGAGACTTCCCAAAACACTTCTCGACAACAGTAACTACCCATTCCCTGTGTCGGGTCCCAACCGAAGCGGCGTCAAACCAAGCGGCTTCTCTTTAGCTCCAGAGACGGGAATAGCCCGGTTTCCCAACCGCTCCACCAGCCTGCCAGCTACTCTCAGGTTGTTTTGCTGCAATCCTAAAAACACACCCTACTTTGAGCATTGACACATCTCCCAAGTGTGGACACCCTTCCCAAAAATGTGAGCCTATGTTAGTCTTCCCTAACTGCGGCCAGGAGAAAGAGCCTTCTGCAAAACTGCTGGTGTTTAAGCACCTTGGTCTTTGATGTCTCAGTCTCGTCCTTTCAAAGAATACAAAGACCTGATCTATCTCTTACTGACACTGAATTTCCATGGTATTAAATGGGATTAATCATCTTTTAGGATGTGTTGTTTCACTCATCTAAAGTGCCATAGGCGGAGCTGTAGCACAGCCCAAATACCAAACCACTGAAACTGTCAATAGACTGAAACTATGTTTTGTCTGCTGACAAAGTTCTGCATGTCCAGAGTGATATATATCCTACTTGCCAGAAAATCCATTTATTTATTTAAAAGAGAAGGAAGACTTTCCTTCTTAGATAAAGAAATAAAGGAGAAAAATATTCTCCAGAAAATTCTGTCTTCACCATTATTGAACCACACCCTGTCTTCTTCATATAAGAAATATTGCCAAAGCCACAGTCTTTCATCATGTGGTTCCTTTTAAATAACCTCCTAGGTACTAAAGGTCAGGATGATTTTAAAAAAATAGCCTGGTAGTATGAAAGAACTTTTTTTAAATGCAAAAAGACAAACAGAGGAATCCTACGCAAACTTGCCATAAATACAAGAGATGAAGATGATGATGAGTGGAATAAAATACGTTCACATTGTGTTCATCTGCTTTACTTAATCTCAGGTTTTGTTCAGTTCCAAAGTCTAATACAAAAAGAGAATTATACAATTTATTGCAACTCTGCATCCATTCTTATAGTCTTTTCACATAGATTTGTCATTGAACTCCACACAATGACCACAGCCTTAGCTTTATCTATTTTTTTGTCTCCTCTCTACTGAGCTTATTGCCAATGTTGCTTCTTCATCTAAGGAAAAGGATGAAAAATTCAAAACTTTTTTTTTTCAGTTACTTTTGTCCAATTTCTCCATGTTATTTCATCAAAGAAGTATTTTGAAGGGTGGGCCTTTCCCATATTTGACATTTGAATAGTTTCCGATAGTCTGCAGAAATTACTGGTACTTTTTTCTATAAATATTTGCTTATTTCTGAGCCACACTTTTGAATTACTCTAAGGCTGAAAATTTAGGCACTTTGAAGGTGATTCATGAGCAAACCAGACACCTTTGCCTTGGATGTGGCAGTGCTGACCCATATCAGGACAGGCAGGGTGGGTGTCTGAGGGTGCTGAAGAGCTCGTATGAGTTGCAATCCCCACCACAGCCAGTGGAAGTTGTGGATGAGTTGTGTTCCTGGTGTAAGGTGTGTGTGAGCACGAGTGTGTGTGAGTGTGTGCATGGTGTTTGGTTTCAGTTTTGTGCACATTCCCAACCATCACTTTGAAATGTTGTTACTCAGTTCTCTACGCTTTTTAAAAGCTAATACCCGGCTGTATTTTTAAAACATTCAGTCTATAGCAGACTATACTATTGATTTTTATCTAAGAGCATTCCTGGGCCATGGTCAGGGACCAGGTCAGGGTCAATTGTGCTTGGTGATGTGCACAGCATACAAAATATTATTACAGAGCTTAGTGTTTAGTTTCTTCATTAATTTCCCCCATACTCCAAAGCATTTTCTGGGACTCAAGAGACTCCCTTGATAGAGGACAAGTGCATATTAAAAAAACATTTAAAAGCAGGGTTGTAAAAGATTTTGGAGTAATGAGATTGTGCTTTAATCCCATAGTATTTTTTGTTACCTCAGAGTTGTTTTCATGTGTCTAGAGCAGAGCTGGGCAGACGACAGCTAAAGAACCTGCCTTAAAGCCCATCTCACTGTCTCCCTCAAATATTCCCCAAACTGTTTTTCCTTTCTCTCAGTGAAGGGGAAGCTGACAGGACAGGACAATCCCTGCCCCTGGCTGGGGCAGCAGAGGCAGCACATTCCTCTTGCCTCCCTGTTCCCCTACTCCTTTCCACCCCAAGGCAAGGCCAGCCTCACCTCTGGACAGAGGATGGCAAAACATTTTCTTCCTGAGTCTGGTCAGCAGCCAGGCTGGGAGGAAAGCAGGCACTGTTACCCTGGCAGGTCAGGGCACCCTGAGCACAAAATCCCCTTCAAATCACCCCAGGGCCCATCCCTGGTTGTTTGTCCCCAGCCCTCACACCACACATTTTCCTCTCCACAGCAGCATTTCCTCCAAGCCAAGGACACAGGGACCCCTCTCCTACCTGCTGCCCATTGCGCATCTTCTTCCTCCTGGAGCCTTTCTTGTAAAACAAGCTACCACCCCCAAACCCACATTTTTTCCAAGCATTCCTCCCACTTTCTGTTTGCCTCATCCTCTCCCTCATTATCCTGGGTCTTGCTTTTGTTTGTCTTGGCTATTTTGGGCTGGAGGCTCTTTGGGCAAAGGAATACAGTGTCTCCTGGTCAGGATGTATTCAAGTCATTCCAGCTGAATAAAGCTGAATTGATAAATGAGGCACAAACTGGCTGAGAGCATGGGCAACTGATTAACTGAATCACCTTTAAGAGGTATAATTCATTAAGCATGTGTAACTTGGAGTTTATGGGGGGAAAATCCTATTTTGAAAGGCACAGGTTATAGTTCAATGCTAAATTTTCCCAGGAAATCCAGTCCAGGCCATACTCTACTGTAGTGAAGCACAGCACGTTCACAAGGTAGTTATAGTATAGAACTGTAGGCTCCGGCTCCAAGCATCTTCTTCACTATTGTTATTCCTGAAGGACCACAAACACTGCATTGTTTAAAATGAGAGTCACACATAACTACTTAAAAAATGAAAGTATAAATGTATAAATTAAAACCCATGTACTAAGAAGCAACTGTGCTTTTTTTTAAACGGCTCTATCTCTGTGATAAATTTTTAAATTATAGTGCTACTTGATACTATAACTAAACTATCAATTATAACATTTTTGTATATGTAGAAAGGATTAAGGTGATATTGTTTACAAGGTGTGTGATCTTCATTTTGTTTCCAGTAAGATTGTTATTCTCACTCTAATACCTAGAACATCCCAAACCTCCACACCTGTCAGAGTCATGGAAACATCTGGTATCTATTTTGCAAATTTGAGAGTCTGTTGTTATAATCTTTTAATTACATGTAAAATCACTTTCTGTTGTAGAAGTATGTAAATTATCCCAAATGAATCAACACAAAACTAGGAAATTTTTTCATGTTCAGCACCATTTCTCAGCTACACCAATAAATGAGATGCTAATAGCATGTGAAATTTAAAAGGGAGTTTATTCCTTTTGATAAAAAAGTGATATGAGGATTCAGTGAAAAATTAATCCCAAGTATTTTAAATCAGTATGTCCCATTTGTATTCACTATATGGAGAGTAATTCTGATGAGTACCTATTGTATCAACCAGAAATCTCTTTCTCATTCTTTGCTTAAGATCCTCTCATCTGTAATAGAGGAATATTTGTCATACAAGGCTCAATGCTTATGGATTTCCTTTCCTTATACAATGGAAAAGAATATGTTGAATATTCAAGTTCTGTTCACATGGTTTAAAGAAAAAACCCCAAGAGTACAGTCTTTCTCTGAAGCCACCAAAGCCTTTGGCTTGCATTGTGAATGACCACTGGTCCTTAAAATTGAGTTTTTGATAATGACACTCACCCACTTGCTATTCTGTTTTTATGGTGCTCAGAGCTTTGTATGTGCCTCATTCTGTAGCTGAGGGAAATGGTAAATGACTATTTTTTATATGACCTCGCCGTGCTCCCTTCCTTTAAACACAGTGGTTGTATGTGAGGCTTTCCAAGCCTGTCAGGCCCATGCATCATCTTTCCTCCATGAAATTACAAGCTGTGGTTAGGGCAAAGGTTGTGAGCTCTCCAAGAACATCACCAGGCCAAGAGTGGTGCTGGGCCAAATGTGTCTATGGAGTTGTAATCGGTCGTATCACAACCACCTGGGCTTTTAGACTGGAACCATTAAGACTTTTTTAGCTTCTTCTACACCTTTGCAGTGACTATGAAAATCTAGTGCTGATCAGTATTTACTTGGTTCACATATTAACTACTAGACCAGACAGGGAGTAGGATAGACCCAAGCCCAAGATAAAAGTGCAAAATCCACATAGTCTGTCTTTGTAATTAGTTCCTACTTTAGAGACAAGAGTAAAACACCAGTCAAAAAGTAAACTGAAAAATTTAATTGCTTTATAAAATAAGATTATGAAACTCTATATAAAAATCCAGCTTCTTAAATATGGTACATTCACTTCCTCACAGAATATTTAAATATTCAGGTCACTTGAGCTGTATTTTCACTGTATTTGAGTTAAAATCATTGGATAAATTAAAACATTGTTACCAAAAGATACCACAACTTATACAAATAATACTAAGCAATAATACACTTATTTAAATACAAAATGTAAAGAAATTAATAACTCTTAGGGCATGCTACAAAATTTTGCCAGAAAAATATATGGAATCATTTTTGTTTAGCTAGAAAATATACAGTGTGCTTTCCGATTCTCTGCCTAAAATTCAGTCTCATACAATTTCCATTTAATATAATAATTATGTACAACAAAAATGTTTATTCGTCAAAGAATATAAATAGCAAATACTGGAGTCAAGCCTGGTCCGGCATTTCTTTCTCATCTAATGACTAAAGTGGGGTATTTCTACTCTTCAACAGAATGTGCAAAAATGCAGGATCCGGCTCTTAGTGTTACCATCGGGTTAATAGCTTTTACAAAAGTGATTTTTATTAAAGAAAAACAAAAAACAAAAAAAAACCAAAAAAAACCCCACCAAAATACATCAAAAAACACCTTCAAAACCGCTGCAGGACACTTAGAACTATTCCAGTCAGGCATTTCTATAAATAGTATCAAAATGTGATGAAATAACGTTCCAGTTTAATTACTGCTGGCAGTAATTAGGGAAAAATAGTCAGTGGAGAAAGAAATATATCTTGAGTTAGACACATCTTACTTTCACAGATTTAACTTGGTTCCCTATCATTTCTAAAAAGAGTTTCTGGTATAATCTATACATTGTGAATCTGTGAAGAAACTTAATCACCTTCTTTAGGCTTTGGATGGTTCGTTTTGGAAAGTGGTACATTTTCAAGTGCTTCAGTCCATACATTAAACCTTTAATGGTGTCTTGGTCACCATTCTTTATTCTCCACAGATTGAGAAGCTTCAGAACTTGCTCTGTGGGTTGACATAGTCTCATTGTGCGCTCAACATCTTCTTTTCCCACTTTCTTGCCTGGTAAGCTTGCCATCAGCTTGTTGAGATGTTCAAAAGTGAGGTTCAGGTGGCCAACATGCTTTAAGACACTGTTTTCACAAAGGTCGATATCTATAGAAAGCAAAAAGAGAAGTAAATACAGCACACTACAACTTTACTGTAGCCCACAAAAAACCTTCCAAAATTCCAATACTTCAAATAATTCTCTCATCTTTGATTTTTTGGGGCCCATCTATACTGTAAAATATTGTGTGTATATGATAGGACTCCTAGTATTTGGTTCCAGTGAATGAAAATTTAGCTCATTCTCTTCAGAAATGCCTAGGCAAGCTTTGTTAAAATACTGATTTTGAATTTTGAAGTACTCTAGACACTTCACAGACTGACATACACATACATATTAAATAGCAGAGGGGTGAAAAAAAAATTTCTGCAGCCTTTTGCAGATCTATTTTGAGTAGACAAAATGTCATTCAAATGTGGTGGTTGTTGACGGTGGCTTCCATGAAAAAAGTTGGCCTGACTGTTGCAAAAAACCTTGATATTAATACTGCAGCATAATTTCATCTTTGAATTCTGTCTTGGTAGATTTAGCACAAACAAAGCAATGCATCAACAGGACAAAGAGGTACCAGAAGGGAAAAAGAAGGGGAAAAGAAGGGAAAGCCTGTCTATGTATTCCTCACTCCCATGTGCCCCCCACCCTGTGGATAAATGTCCCAGTCCAAAGTATCAACCTCTACTTTATAGAAGACAAATTGCACTCAGCTGCAGGGGACCAGCTCCCTCTAACCTCGGTTGCTCAGATATTACAATGGGAAACACTTTCCTCACTTGATCACAATTCTTTGTATGTTGTGCAGTCTCAAAAGGGGACCTTGGTCATGGCACAACACATGCTCCAAAGTGGGCTACAAGTCTGAGAAGAATTCAGTCCTTGACTGATCTGGAGAAGTGGAATTCTGTTCCTGCTTCTCCTTGACTTCTCTATGCTTACTGCATCGATGTATCTCAGTGAAGGCCTGCAGGGCCTTCTCCAAGCACAGCACATCCCCAGGGGGTATTTGATCCAAGGAATTTTTTAAATGCCATTCAGAAGGTTGTTTATAACACACATGCTATCACAATAAAATACCTTGGATAATCTTCTTGACTGTATCCTGTTCTTTGTTTTGCTGCTTCCATAGTTTCAAAAGCTGGAAGGTCTGTTCTTGAGGGCTGTGCCTTTGTTTAATCCTTTCGATATTTTCTGTGCTAACCTTTGTCCCAGGCAAGCTGTCTGCTAGTGTGTTCAGCCAGTTAGGTGTGACATGAGTAGGAACAGCAAACCTGAACATAGCCTCCTCACACAGGGTTACATCTGAAATGAGAAAGAGAAGATGTCAATTGTTCTGATCTCTTACCTTGCCTATCTCAGAAAAAAACCCCCAAAAAACAACCAAGCAGCAAGAATGATACAAAAAAGTGTTTAAAAAACATACTAAGAAGTTGTCTTTATGCTCCTGTTTCTCTTTGTGCTTCAGTTCTTTTTGGTCTGAGCTACAATAATTAAAATTCTACTATGGCCATCACCATAGCAGGCAAAGAGTTAACAAGCTAAGTATTTTTATCCCAGATTTTGGTAAATTAACTTTAACGATAACTAAATGTATGTTTTCAGAGCACTCTTCCTTAATATGATACACACCTATTCCACATTTTTGAGGTGTCATATCTGTATTTTCCTGACAGATGTTGTCACGAACTTCATTTCCTTTCAAAGCTATTTTGAAACCTAGGGCACTACAGTTTGTGTGCTTAAGACAGGCTGCTTTGGAGGAGGTTTCATTTGAGAAAAATCCCTCTGGACATCTCTCACATACAGTGTCACTCTCAGGGGTACCTGTGGAAACAGGAAAGCAATGCATCCAATTACATATAACCTCAACGGTGGAAAAAAAAGAAAAAATAATACAGAAAGTAAGGAAAACACTCCTCTCTAAACTGTTATGTTTCTGCTTTTTTGTGTTTGTGATCTATTAAGGAATCACTTAGGGAAAAAAAGAGACAGAAGATGCATTAGGAGAAGATGTAAAACAGTAAACAGTACTCTTAAATATGCTTGTTACCAATTTTAAAATCAGTGCTTACTGATTCAATCAGTAATTTAGTAAAGCAGTATCTTTAAAGCCTCAATTACTTGAGTTTATTCAGGCATTACACTATGTCTGATCTTCATCCTTCAACTATACATATATTCTGTAAAGTAATTAAGAGGCAAAAAATGTTTTCTGAATTTCACTCTGCAATAACTGCCCAGAACCTTACTTGAATTGGTAACTTCAGTTCTAGATAAAAGTACAATCCAACTAAATATCAGCTAAAGACAACAATTTTGAAATTCTTTTCAGGGCTTAAATAAAGTGTTAATAAAAGCAAAGAAAGGAGTGTCCAATATAAAAAAAATAGACACACATATGTTTTGCTTGGTGATTTACAATGCATAGTTTTACTTCAGAACTAAATATATGATAAACAGGAGAATGACAACATGTGGTTCTAGCACATTTATAAAGAGTAAGAAAACAAATCCATGAAATCTGAAACTCTGCAGTCTAACCACCAGTGGCAGGAAAGTAACAGCAAAGTAACCCTATTCACTCTTATTCATCCAACATTTAACAAGTGCCTGAAGTCTGGTATCTAATACTATTGAACTTGAATTTAAACATATGCTTAAAACTTATTTGAAAAAATTGGAAACTGTATTTGAATAAGAAAATACCTCCATCTAGTGTATTTTTAAAGTATTTTCATATGGATGTTTATTTTAATGTTAGCTTTTTAGTAATCTTTTACTTATTTGGGGAATCCTTGGAGAAAAAGAGTATACATCTCAAGTTTACAATCAGCTGTGAAATCAAGAATAACGCTTGCATACAACCTGACTTAGCACTTCATCCATCAGACAACGAAGGAGTTTATAGTTGCCAGAGACCCTGTATGTGCCAATCTGCTCCCAAATCCAGTGCTTTCTGCAGCCACAGCATTGCCCTTGTGCAATGTGCAATGCCTGCCGCTCTGGGCTGGACAAAGCTCCAGCCAGCACCTGCAGCGCACGGGCAGCAATCGCTGTCCTGAGACAGCTGCATTTTAGCAACTTTCCCTGCTACAGATAGGCTGCTGTTGTGTTCTGGCAGCAAGGGAGTGGAAGAAAGGAGTATTCCTGCAAATGGTGCATCGTTCTGCTCAGAGCTTGCTGCATAATCTTTGCAGTACAAGGGATGAATGTACCGGCTAATCCATCAGTGCTCTCAGGACTGAGCATAAAGTCACCCTCCAGCTCTGCCAGCTTCTTCACTGTTTATTTCACTGCTCTTGTTCAGGGCATGAATGGCCGCTGTCTGTCTGCCCTTCTGCCACTCCCTCCAATTCTCCCGGAATCCCCCATACTTCTCAGGGAAACGGCAGCTGCCACCGGGGAGACAGAGCTGCCTCGCAGCAGTGCTGCTTTCCCAGTACAATGCTGCTATAAACCCTGCCTTGTACAGGGCCGGCCGCGGCAGAAAGGAACAAAGCCTGAATCTGCACTCACAAAAAGGGACTACAAAAGCAAGGTGATATCCCAGTGTAATCATGAGCAACGGGCACCGGGGAAACAGACTTCTAATTCTTTAAGCCTTAAATGAGGCCGCTGGACCACACCATCTCCCTGTGTGGGAGTAGAATCATATTTTTCTGCTCTTAGGTTTTATTTCACCTGAATTTGCATTATTACCAAGTTCTAGGCTATCATAGGGCAAAAAACACTAACAGAGTGCAGTACATGCTTTTTAAACTCTGAGCCATTGCCTCACCTCAAAAACTGACTATGGACACAGGAGGATGCAATTATTTTTACAATGTTTTAATTCCTTTTTTGAGGTCTGCTTGGGTTTAGCTGGTTCAATCTGGTGGTCTTTTGGAAATCAGATTTTCAAGGTATTACAAAATTCAACATTTTATCTTCTTTAAAACTTCGCTTCATTCTGTATCGAGGGACTGAAATTTGTCTGCCATGTTTCACTGTACTTGTAGGGATGCAGCAGGCTGGTTGCTCAGACAATTTATACTTTGTTCACCTCCCAAAGTCATTTTGAGGACTTTGTTTCTGGCCCCTTTTGACTTGCTGCTGAGATGCAGTGGAACCTCATTAACCCAAGCCCCTGGGTATAATAGTTTAGGTTAATGAAGGTTTACAATATGGAAATGTGGTAGCTGCCAGAGGAAATGCTTAACAGTGGAAGGGCATCAGGGTAAAGCTTCATCAACCAATTACTCAAGGACTAGTGAACAGATACAGCAGCGACGTTTCTTCTTACGTCAAAGTTGCTCTCCAGTGAGAGGTTCATAAACCAGGAAAGGACTCCCAGTCTGTCATTCAGCTCAGCTCTAAAATGTACAGGCCAGCCCTAGCATTTCTCACTGCAGGTACGTCATTCCTAGGGAAATCATTCTGTAGTCTGGTTGCCTCCAGGGGTCTGAGACACTTTGATTTTCTGCATTTCCTTCCCCAGTGTTCTCCAGACTGTTATCAAGCTCTGGTACAATGATAGTTTACAATTCTTTCAAGTTGTGTTAAATATTTGAGCTAAACTGGGCCATGGCATTTGCCAAACAATAAATGATGTATTTTGTTTTGAGGGAAAAACAAATTATTGGTTTAACAATTTATGTTGTCTTAAGTGAAGAATACACTCCACTGAAAAGTGCTGCTTTGCTCTATATCCCCACCAGACTTTCAGCACTGTGCCAGCCTGCTTGACAAAGAAATGGTTGTTTGCTTGATAATAGTAACAGCTTCCCTAAGAAATGTTGATAATTAATTATTACCACATTGCACTGATGCTAGAGCTATATTAATGTTGTTATAATTATATACTTAGTGTCAAATGTAGTGCTCCTGGTGTTTGTCAAGATATACAGTTGCTTGAAACAGCAGATTTCAAAATGAAAAACATTATTATTTATCACACACACAAATACTACATTCCAGATAATGTTCCCTTAAAAGAGGCAATCCATCATGTTTCTCATTAGACTGCAATTTGCTACATTTGCTACCGCCATTAAGTTACATATTACAGCAGGAGCAGGGTATTCCTCTGAGAAACTTTTGGCTACAGTCCAAATGATGCAGACAAGAACAGGTTCAATTGGCTTTACAATTTACTGTCCTGCAATTTCACCTGGACAAGCCGCTTTCCTAATCTTGTATCTGCCACGAGCCCTGGGCGTGCGGCAGAGCTCTGATAATGTCTGTGCGTGTGGAGGAGCGGGACCCACCTGCCTGGACAACGCCGAACCCGGGCGGACACTCCGTGTGCCTCAAGCAGAACTCGAGCTCCAGGTACCTGCCCGGGACGCACTCGCAGATGCGGTTCTGCGTGCTGGAGCACTCCTGCCTGACGAACTGCAGCTCCTTGCAGACGGCGCTGCAGTACTGGCACTCCTCGTTGCTGTTCCACTCGTCGGCGTAGTACTGAGCCGGGCACGGAGCGCACTGCGTCGGGCTGCTGGCGCTGCAGTGCCGCTTCACGTAGCTCCCGGGAGGACACTGGTCACACAGCAGCTGGCGAGATGTCCCTGGATCGTAATGGAGATACTTGGGGGGAGAGTCATCCTGGATGGTCCACTTGACAGAAATATCCAAGAGCTAGAAACAGGAAAATAAAACATCACTTCCTTTTAGTTCCGGGGAGCACCATGATCACAAGGAAACCTGCACTTTAATGAGTTTATGAGTCTACTCACGTCACTATCTTCAAATAAATATTTGGATTAGGAATTAGATACTGGCCAGCTTCCAGAGTCTCCCGTGTCTATCTTAGAATGGGAAAGTTTTAGGATCTTACCTAGCAAATCTTCCCGACCTAAGTGATTCCTCCCATAGATGTAGATCCTATTCTTCTGCAATTTACACCCTTTTAATATCACTGGGCAATAACCTTTTACTGCCTGGCACCAGAGAATTTGTCCAATGCACAACAAAGATGGGGATTATGCACCTTTGTGTTCTTAAGTATTGAGTACTTCGGATGTAAAAGAAATTGTGTCTAAGCATATGAATCTGACCAGTGTACTGCACCATCACCATGGATACCTTTAAAGATGATTCCTTACACTATTTTCTACCAGAAATTAGTGGCTAGAACAATAGAGGTTATTTTCTAATGCCTTCCATTTCACTTTGCACTGATGTGCAGAAGCTCTTGGATGTAACGTGACAGCCATGTCAAAGGTGAAGACACAGCTTGAGACAGAGGTAAAGAATGATGCAGGTTATGAAGGGAACACTAAGGACATACTTACGTGAACTGGAAGAGACCAGGCCAATGCTTTCATTTCCTACCTAAAGCCACAGGCTTACAGTTGTTGTGAAAAGCTAGTTCAGTACTAGCACATGCCATGACAGCTACAGTCCTCCTGCTTCCTACAGCAATCTGCTTTGCTGGTGTGACTGGGGACCTAGTGATCAGAGACACCCTGCTCTGCTGCAGACAGAGACAACCCCCATATCACTTTGTTTTGGTCTTGAAATTGAAAATTTGGTTCTGTGATTCCACCAGTCTACCACAAAAATAACTCTCGAGAAGCACCCTGACCCCCACAGGGTCTGCCAACAGCTCACTCTCCTCACTGATAACCCAGCTCTGTCTCTGCACTGCATGCGTGACTGCATGTTCTACTTCTCTTCCAAAACTTCTATATCTTATAAAGATGAAGTAAACTGGTTCTGACTTAAGATCTTTTTCTGGGTATCCAATAAAATTATAGATCTGACTTGTCTTTGTTGCTGTTTTAACTGCCGTCAGCTAATAGAGTTGCCAATTCAATTTCAAAAATGTATTTCCTCTTTTCCAGATGTCCCCAAAGTATAAGTGAAATTAAATTTTTTTAAGTCTGTATTTTCTTGAGATGCTTCATTTAAGGGCCTCACTTCTGCCACATCACTGCACTTCTAAAGCCATAGTCTTATTAAGTTTGGAAAGGACAATTTAAAACTTCATCTGCATTAACACAATTCACAGTAAACAACAAGTGATATGAGATGCTTTACTTAGGAACTCTTATTGCTTAAGCAAATACTCTTAAATGCATTCTCCTGTTGCATGTCTATGAATCCACTTTTCATACAGCTATACTTAGGCTGAGGAATGAAATGCAGATAGTGTGGATATTCCCTACAGCCTTTTGTAGCTACCCTTGACTAAGTCTGATAACTTATCTGATTTCTAGAGGTGGAGATCTCACTTTTCTTGTGGTCTCAATGCACAATACCTTTCATTGTGAGAAATTCCTTATTAGTCTTTGAAGTTTAATGAACAACTATATTTTCCTTAAATGACTTGATCTGTTTCATGTGATCTGTTTAACAAAGAGGGCACAGCACATTTTTTAATAGTGAGTGGCTTTGCATTGAGGAAAAATGCCCCCACCCTTGGTAAATCTACAGCTACGACTCTAGTAATATGGAATTCCTGGTAATCTCATTAATTGTTGATGTGAATGGTAAAGTTTTCTTCTATGGTTTTAATTTAGTAATATGAAATACAGCATCCCAGAGTCCAAGACTTGCAGGTAAAAAGCATTCCCTTCACAGAACATATCTGATTATAATACGTGGCACAGGCACTACAAAGACAAGCATCAACCCACACTTCATGCAGATGTCTGTGGAAACCCAAGACAATTCCCAACAGAGGTGAAAATCTAACACTGGGAAAATTATTAGGGACATCAACCAGTCATATGGGCAGCATGTCCTTGTGCAGAAGGACCAGTATTCCTGCTCTGTCATGCACAGCTCCCCACAAATCCAGAGCTGTCATTGCAGTATAATCTGCTCCTCTGGGTTGTGCTTCTGCCCCTGGTGACACATTTTCACATAATGAACAGGTAGGTGAATCATTTCATAACTGTTAACTCTTTTCTGCAACATGTAGGAGCAAGAACAACAAGATTTTATCTCTTTTCCTTACTCAGCTATTTACATTGGAAAACATATATGAGGCAAGTAAAGAGTTTTGCTGCAGGGGATGATTCAGCGTTAAAATTAATTAGAATTCCACAATCAGAGTATGAAAGTATAGGGGTTTGTAGGGAAAAATGGAGGCACTTCCTGAAGAACCTACAGCTGTGGGAAACAAGCCAATAAAAATTGAAATCATTTCAACACAGTTTGAGAGGAATTGATTTAAAAAATTGAGCAAAACAATACTTGAACCATATGTATGTGAGACATAGAGAGTTTTTTCTTTGGAAGAACCAATAACTATGAACTTATAATGGCAACTAGAATATTATTAATTTAAATGGGCATAACCAAACCCCATAATAATAGGATTAATAAATCAGCATCACTAAAAGAACAATCAGTCTTCCCATTTTTGATTATTTTCTTTGTGCTTTTAAAGAAAAGCCCATCACATTTTCCCCCCTTTTTTCCCAGAAACACACATTATGTAGCTGCAATAATCCATTGATCAGTGGCTGAGCCACACGTATGCAGGATCCAACTATTTTATTTAGTAAAATAGTACAACAAAAAGATTCTTCAGTCAAACTAAAGATAGAAATGCAATGAATATTTCAGAATTTTACCAGAGCATTTTATATATTATTTTCAACACAGAGCTAGATTACCACTACTACTATGAGCCTATTAGCACAGGGAGCTGTGCTACTCACTGCCATAGGACATTGCAAACAGTTGAGTTCAAGATGTTACCTGACACAGTAATGGATGAAAATAAAGGACTATTAAGCATAAACATCACCATTTGTTCAAGAAATCCCAAATCAAAAACTGAATTCACAAAAATAGTGATATTTTTCTGTCCTTTTCTTCCATTTTTTCTATGCATCAGATACCAACCACTGCCATAGACAGCATATGCATCTTTTCAGGGCTTTTTTTTTTTTTTTCTTCTGGATTTTTTAGACCAAATATAGCCATTAGTATGTTGCTAAGTACATTTCTAGACCTCAGTCCTCAATACCACACTTCATAAGAGGTTCATAGGTTACTTGATAATACTTAAGAAAAAAGACCTGCAAAATTGTCTTCTATGCAGGCTGAAAATACATAGCACACCTGAGTATTCTGAATGTTGATATGCAACATGCAAATCAGAAGTTATCTTGAAACCTACATCGAGTGCCGAAGCAGAAGAATTCAGTAGTAATGGTGGAAGATAAATATAATTTTCACTAGTTTTACTGCAGCAATTTGGCACAAACAGAATGAAAAGGCTCTTCTGTCTCCCAGTTCACAGAATAAGCTGGAGGGGAGCATCACTAAATTGTCCTTTCTCCTGGCCCAACACACACTGAGTTTATGCTTACATTAGGAATTTGCATCACCTGTTACAACAGATTTCCAGAGCAAAACAGATGGTGCTGAGCACCTGACATCCACATTATGTATTATTCTGAGGCGATATTTTGGACTAACTTCAATCTGCTCTCATGGACAAGCATGCATTAGTGGTTACTGTGCATCTGGTGTGTCTCTGGGGTCCATCTCTAGATTTGCTTTCATCAGTTCAGTTTACTTTGGTAAATCCACTTTGTGCACTCCAGGGCTGCTCTGATGTGGAAACTAAAATAAAGTAAATAATGATGATCAGGAGAGGCCCTTCAAAAGCATGTTCCTAAGACAAATTTAAATAGTGTTTAAATACATTTTATGTCATTCCTGACCTTTTCTCTCCTAAACTATGCTATGACCAACTTGGTAGCAGTTTCTTAGCTACACAAAACCTCTGATTGAGCTGAGTAGACCATGTTTAAATATGGTCTACATACTAAGAACCTGAATGTCTTCTGTAAGAAACAGCACTATTTGAGCACAGGAAATGCCATGATCAGAACTTAGTTCTGAACAGTGGTCTCCCCAAAAGCTTCATAGAAAGCAAGATTTCTTCCACAGTCATGCTGACACTGGCCTGTTTCAGTCTTGCTGGAAAAGGTGTCATGCTAATTTGAAAGAAGGAAGAAGTTGCAAGTCCGGCTCCAGTATACTGGAATCAGAATTAGGGACAATGGGTATGTTCATCCTATAACCCTTAAGAAACCAAAGCTGGCATCCATCAGTGCTGCACACAGCCAAATTAGTGGATCTGTCATTCAGAAGATTGGCTAAAGTTCTGTTCATCCTTGTTTAGGAAAGGTTAGTTCACTAGGAAGCGATACAGAGAAAGTTTAGAAGGAAATGGAGAGCTTCTTCTTGGAGAGGATCTGGATTTTTTCAATAGCTTGGCCAGTCACAAGAGAAGCTATGGGTTCAGTACAGATAGACAGTGAATTCAGAGAGAAGAATTTTATCCATTAAAGGATAATGCTGGCAAATGAAAAGGGGATTTGCTTGTCAGAGGAAGATTGGGAACAGCCTTCTGCTGAGAAGCAGGTGTAAGAAACCCATGTGTCTTAAATATAGCTCTCAATGCCTTTCTGAAAGCAAATATGACATTTGGTTTCCTGGAAGATAAGGCAAACGGACTGAAAGAGATCCAGGCAGGTTCTTTCAGTTTTAAACCCTCAGCCAGCCAATTCTTTATATGCCAGCACTAAGGAAGAAAACAATGCTCAGTATCTTTTTCATCTCAACAAATTAATTGTTAGTGTAATAAATTTGTAAACAGTTTTTTCTAGGGTTAGTGAAATGCAAGGCTCAATTTTTAAAAAACCTCCCAAAGCTTAGGGGGTTTTGTTCTATGAGTATGAAATCCTCTCAATAACAAAATTGTTACAGCAAAAGAAATCCAGAACAAAACCTAGTATCATGAACTACATCTAACAACCTATTGGGTGAAATTGAGTTATAATGTCATGGGGTCACTTCTAAAAAGACTGAAGAACTCAATCTTCCTCTATCTCCCTGGGGAAAATCCTGGGCACATCTCAAGATGGCTGTCTCAGTGTGAGAAACTGGGATGAACTGTAAACTGTAAATATTGAAATACAAGTCTAGTGTAAGTCAGTGTGAAGCAAGTAAATACTGAGAACTTATTCAAGATGAATTACCCAAGGTTAGACAGCAGTTCTTCATTGTGTCACTCAGCACATTAGGCCTGGAGCTATATTTCTTCATACCATCCTTATGTCAGCATACACAATGCTAACATAAAAGGCCTGTGCGGTCCATTTGTTTGATTCCTTAGAAGATGCTTTTGAAAGAAAAATAATGTGATTGTAAAATTTCATTTCAGATCTTGGGCATAAAAAAAATACGTGCCCTTTTCTTTCATCTTTAAATGTAAGGCAAAGAACTGCTTGATTTCTCTTGTTGAATTAAAATGAATTAGAAGACAAAACACATGAAGTAAAAATCCTTCAAACATCATCCCTTTAAATCACTGCTTTGTGGCAGAAAAGAGAGTGGCTTTTCAGTATATGAAAATATTGTTATATAGCCTGGCTTTGCGGTTTTGGGTTGTAGACCAAAGGAGAATGTTTAATTTGCTGAGAAAGATAAATCTGTTTCTGTTTTGCATTCCACAAGTATTCCAAAGCATATTTTCATGTGTGATAAATACTCATTCAAGACATCTGTCAGATTGCTCCCAGTGTTTGCATTGGGTTCAAAGTAAAACCTCACAACTCTCCTATTTTGCCTTCTACACAAAGTATTTGGACAAAGCAAAGGCAGGAGGCCTTCACATATCCTCAACCCTTAGGCAGAATTTCTCACTGAAACCATGCACAGGCTCAGAAAAATCCCACTGGCAAAATATAGCACTGGATGATATTATCAAGGTCCTCCTCATCAATAGCTTGTATCTCAGATCCAGTATGTGACAATGCCATGCTGGATCAGATCCACATCCACCCTTTGAAAATGACTGTTGTAAAATACTTGTCATCCTGGGAGAAATTATTCCCATGTAGGTCTCATCCTTCTCATCTTGCTGTTCTGGAGGTCCATGCAGTCACCAGATTTAACCTCTTTGGGCCAGCAGCTCTGCAGCACTGCTGACCCGTGCATTGCTGCAGGCTCATGAGAGCAGTGCCCAGACAAAGGACCTTTCTGCAGACCACGGCCAAGTGCCAGGTACACAACGAAATCTAACATGGAGTCATCTTCACTGGTTTGAGTTCAGCTTATAAAGCTCTTCCACCACTCTACCAACTGCTTCACTGTAATCCCCTTACTTTGGACATAACAGGACCTGCTTCTGTTGGAAGACACTTTATAAAGTGGAGGCTGCTCTTCTATGTAAGGAGTTCAGCTGGTGACTCTCCTGAGTGAGCTGTATTCAGAACAGGGTGTGAAACATTGTCTTCATTTCTCTTTCAGTAAAGCAATATGTCAAAAAGTCAGGTTTTGTAAAGACTTTTTGAGGCACCATTAGTTGTTGTCATTCACAAAGCAATTTAGGGGTGTAAACTACAGTTTCATTTTCAGTGCTAGGAAAATGAAATTCAGCTGAAGAGCAGTTTTACATCTTGTCTAAGATGTGCTAAATTGAAAGTCTTCATTTCTAGGAGTTACATTTGCCTTGAAACTTGTAGAGGGAGAAAGCAGAGAAAACTAACCAGATACTCCCCAAAATAGTGTCTTACATTTTGGAACATAATTCACCAGAGTGACAAGAGGATTTAGAGCTAACCCAAACCTGGGATGTTCCCACTGTAACAGCAGTCTGCCTTTGCACTGACAGAATTAATAACAGCTGGCTGCTAGCTAGAGAACGTATGTCCAGTACTATGTGTAAACAGGTGTTTTTACAGACGGAACAAAATTAAGTTTTCCATGACATCTGAACAGTGGATGTTGCTTCAATTGTCACAATATCTTTTAAAAATTCTTCTGGCAACTTAGTGTTTTATTTTTAACCAAGACACATGCAGACAGACAGAAAGACAGTCAGACAGAAAGATAACTCCTACCCTCACGGGCTGCAAAGCCACTGCTGCCTACACACAGCAAACCCAACAGGCAGGCCAGAAAAAGAATGTCACATGTGCCTGAAGATCCAAAATAGAGAAAGGTCAAGTATAAGGGTCAAGATAGTTACGTGACAAGTAATGAGATTCAGTTATGGGGAATTTCTTTCCATTCAGTCCAATTTCATAATATTTGTAAGCAGTTTTAGTGTTCCAAGCAAACAACACAAACACGAATGCCTCACCACAGCAGGGATAACCTTTCTGAAACCTTAGCAAAGAGGCCTAGGCTGAAAGTACATCCTGCCCCCAAAAGTATTTTAGATACAATGTCTCCAAAATAGGTTTGGAGGTATGTGAGCCAAACACACAGAACTTTGAACTACAGTTATGCGTCCTAAAAGAGTTGTTATAAAATAGATACTAAAGCTACTTTTCTGAGCTCTAGCACATTTGATAGTACTTAAAATTCACTAATTTTACTTAAATTTCACAATAATTTTAAATAAATGGAATAATAATAATGCAGTTGAATGATGATCTCTCTGATATGTACTGCCACCAATGTATTTCAGCTCCAAGACTCATGTGCCATAGAATTATGCTGAACTTCACCAAACACTATTACTTTGTGGGAGAACATGAACAGGCACATTGCATTTAATCAAAATCAAAATCCTGATGTGAGTATTTTATGACAGCCACAGATAAGAAGCCAGGTTGATAACCAGATATTGCTGAAATTCCCAGATTAATTTCCTGTGATTTCATATTGACAAAGCAGGCACAACATCAGACATGGGATGAAAAAGTTGTCTTGCATTTCAATCTGCCAACCACAAGCCTGACAAATTTTGCTTCCCTTGCGCCATTAATTACTTTGGGTTTGTTTCTCAAAAAGCTCTTTCAGAAAGTTGAACAGAGAGTAATAAACATGCATTACTCATCAGATCCTGGAAATCTTGTTGCATTTATAAAAAGCTTTCAGAATAAATGGATCTCAGTTCTAATGCTCTGCCACAACATTAATGCCGTTGTACTCACCAAAACAACCCAGGAGCAAGTTACTGTGCTGGCATAGGCAAGAGCCTGCTCTGAATATTATTTTTTAATGTTTTTCTTTGAAAGTTTCCTCATGCAAAAGATGAAGAGCCTTCAAATAGATATTACACAGGATCTGTCTGTAGGCAGGTTTTAATTAAACTGAACTCATATACAATTCCATATGACTAAATGGATTAAATAACATTTTGAAAGATTTACTGCACTGCTAACATCTCTAAATTTGCATCTGGAAGTATCTTACTAAATCACCAAGTAAACAAAAACTTATTAAAGCAGGGACTTATACCAGACTTAATAACCCAACTTCTGTAATGGCTACTGACACAGCTACTAATTCATGACTTTCTTGCATATGAAGCTGAATTTTCTAAGCCAAGACAAGAACCACACATTTGTGGGAGTTTTTTTGTGGAGTTCACAGTGGCTATCCTGGGTAAGAAAGCCAGCCTAGTATCTGAGATACCAAGAGTGCCACTGCAGCAGATATTAGAGGCAGGCAGGGATGGAGTTTTTGTAAATCAGAAACAAACATTCCAGCTTACAGTTTCTAAATTCATTACTCGACACAGGGTTTTGCTTCAGACCACTATGATGAGGCCTTACAAAAGGAAGTCAGGGAAAAAAAGCAAAATAAAAGCAAATCATGCCACTACCTTGAGAATGGGATGAAAATCCCTGCTGTCTCCCTGGAGCTGGACGTGTCCATCACATTCCAAACTCACCAGGAAAGTTTGGAGGGATGAAACGAAAAGAGTTTACCAAGAAAACGGAGAGAAGACAAAGCAACCCACAAACAAATAAACGACCCTCCCCTAAAAACCCCAAACTCAAAACAAAAACCCCAGAAGAAAAGCCGAGTGTCTCTCCAGCCTGGTGTCTGAAGCTGCAGTGCGTCCCAGAGCCCATCTACCTCTGCGAAGGGACTCACCACAAGCGTGCAGCACAGGAACTTGTTCATTGTGGTCGGTGGAAGAAACCTCAGCGCGCTGGGGATCAGGCAGAGTCAGCGCCAGGCTCCAGCAGCTGCTTACATTCCCAACATTAAAGACACGATATATATATAGTCCCGGTGTAACAGGAAGCTTGGGCTCAGCTTTGATCACACATTCCCTGTCATGACCAAACTTTTNAAAACTTGGTGACTTAATGGAACCCTTTGAGCGCCGTAACCACAGACTGGAAAATGCAGGAGGGAGTGTCAGGGGCTGGCCAGGGGAGGGTTTAATTGCTCTCTGTCTGGCTGTCTGGCTGTGCCGCCCTGCGCTGCGCTCTGCAGCGGGCCCGGAGGGGAGACTCCGCTCCCTTGGCTTGGCTCCTCGGGGGCTCCCAGCAGCGGGGCTGGCTGGAGGCGAAGACCAGGGTGGGAAAGCTGAGGAGAAGGAGGGTCTCCGTTCGCTCCCCTTCCCTCAGAGAGGAATGCGAGGGACGGCGCCCGCCTCTCGCCGGGGCTGCCGGGCGCCGCCGGCCTGCACCGGCCCGAGGGGCTTGGGCCGGGGGAGAGGCCCGGGGGAGCGGCGACACGGGGCTCTTGCAGTGATTGTCCAGCGACAGTCGTGTGTTCAGCATGCTCCTGCCCACAGGAGAAGCCTCACTCAGGGGGCTGTTCTTCCTTCCCCCCAGTTTAAGTTTGAAAAGGGCATTTTTCTAAAGCCATGAGGCTCAAACCCTGCTGTTTGTGCCTCCCGGGGTTGCTCCGAGAGCTCCATGGAAGCCCCGGGGAACCTGTGTGTGCCAGGTGTGGAGCAGGGGAAAGGTGCAGAGAAAGCATTTCTTTCCCCAGCCTGCAGATAGCTATAAAGGATTATGGGAGCCTGTGGGATCCTGGGGTAGAAGCCAAACCTGATGTGCCTCCAGATTTCACAGATGGTTTTCCCTCCCTTTTCACAGGCCAGACTAAAACCTCAGCTCTGGATATACCACCTCTTGAGCATTTGAAACTGGGGCCCCTGTTGGCACTGGGCTGTGCAGTTTTGCCCCTTTGAGTCACAAGGCTGAGCAGGATTGGCAAGAGTTAGGCAGAAAAAGCTTGCATGTTATTTCATAAAAATTCAGCTTCAGTGTTTGGAAACCATCATCTTCAAGGGCAGCCTCACACATGCCTCCTTACAAATCCATAGCCATTTGAACATGCATCAAGCATTACCTAAGATTGAAACAGATGCTGGTTACACTTGTCAGGATGATAAAAATTCAAGAGACTTGAATTAGTGGTAAGTTGTCTGTAAGAAGTGATGTGAAAACTGACTCAGAAAGCCTACCACCTGAGGGAGCATTGCTGGTATTTGATGGGTAATAGTCACCACTTGATTGATATTGTACCTGGAATGGATGGTGCAAATGTTCCTGTAATCTTTTCAGAACTTTTTAGTACTTAAACATTTATTCTTAAATATATTTATGAACATACTGCTGAGATAAAAGCACAGTAGTGCCAATAGACGAATTTTACCTGTACATTCCTGCATTTTCATTGTGGGGCAGTGGTAAGGATTGTTCCTGGACATCTTCGAGCTTGTCAGGATAGCTATGTGTGAGTGTGGTATTCTCGATACCAACACTTTAAGGGATCAACTTTGTCAACCATAATGCTACAGCAATTCCATCAGCAGAAGTTACTAAGTTCATAAGCAGAAGCTTAAGCTAAACTACTTTTATCCTATCAAATGCCAAGAGCTGGACATGGCAATGTGTCTTTTCTGATTGGAAGCAGCTCCCATGTCAAGTCAGGGGATCCTGGGAGGTAGGTGAGGCCAATTGCTTTCATCTCAGATTCATCAGAAAGAAAAGCACCAAACACATAGCAAGCTCCCTGCTGTTAATTAACACAATTAAGTGAATTTCAGTGGGCTTTGGATGGGACTAAGTCTTCTCATTGCTGGTACTAGCCATAAATGTCAAACAGCTGGCTCTGTATAGAAATAAAACTGTGGCTCCGAAGCCTATTTAAACAGCTTAATGTGTATGGACAATAGTGTTCACAAAAGAATTTTCTAGAGATGGAATATTTTATGCAATTAACCAGATCAGAAAACAAATTAGAAAGCCATTAAAATTCCTCAGCTGAAAATGGTGCTGTTGTTAAGAAGTGGGATCTTTTTCAACACAACTATTTTGTATATATTTTTGTTCAGAGTTAGATAAGCTGACTTCTTTGAAAAGACGATTTTCATCCCTAAGCACTGAAAAAACTGACAGAAGTTAATGAGAAGAAAACAGATCCTCCCCAAGCTCATTCAGCTAAATGGAAGGGGGGAAAGGTATATCTGTTTCAATGACAATAGTGTGTTGGGACAGCTGCTAAGGAGACATCTTCTTAACCATACACAAACATGAAAGTTTCAGCTATCTAATCTCATTGGAGTCTCTAGAGCTGGCTGTGGATGTTAGGAGAGAACTGTACTTAGCATGTTTGATCCTGAAATCACACATTCACAATAAATACAGGATCCCACACTGCCATTTTCAGTGTCGCTTTCCAAAGAAGAACTGTGCTTTAACAAGGTTTAAACTGCAGTTTGAATGTTTTCACAAGTGTTTTACAACGTTGCCACTTTGCCTTTGGGAATTAGTTAAGATGTGCTTTTGCAGAGCAGAGAATCATAGGACAAGGCAGTAAACCCTGTAATAAACACTTGTCCATGCTACAACAAAGTTGCTCTCAGCAGTGTTTAGAAGAACCACGTTTGTGACTACGTGCCGTAACAGAGAAGGGACATAGACTGAAATTATTTTTTGAAAGTTAAGTGCCTTAAAGTATTCATTATTCATAGTATAGTTTACAAACTGTCATAGGAAAAGAAACTAAAAAATCAGGTTTTCTTCATTCACTAACAAACCTGAAGTGTTGAGTATTACAGACATTAAGTACTCCAATCCATTCCATGTTACAGGAATATAACTAGCTTATTTTAACAGTCATTAATTAAAAGTGATGCACAAACAGCTCTCTAGTTAACAGAAATGGTTCACTGCAATTTGTAACAGTACATAAGACTGGAGGAAAAGGACAACTGGCATTGGGCAGACTGAGGATTACCAACACTGTGTTGCTTTCAATCTGCAGTGCTGTACTTTTGCTGGGACATCAACTTATTGATTCACTAGTAGTCATATTTCCAGACAGGTATTTATCTTTCCCTGGTTTTTATCCTCACTATTTGTATTGCTGTCCTGGATATTATTATTGTTGTAAATCTATTTTTGTTCCCATGCATCATTATAATCACCAGGTCTATAAATGGCTTTGCTCTTCCAGCCTGTCTGATATCTGGAAAAATTCACAAGTCCTGACCAGTGAGTTGGTGCTGGCAGGTGAACACTGCCTCACTGAGTCATCTCAATATATCAGTGTGATGTTTATTGAGCCCAAGCAACAAACAGTGGGAAGACTGTGGCTTCAGGCTTGGGACTTAGAGTTCACCACATGTTGGGTTTAGAGAACACTCAGAACCCGTCATTAAGAGATTTCTGTCAAACTAAGGGGAAGAGGAATCTCAAAAAGATTAATTAGCTCTGAAAGCAGACATATTAGTAGCTGCAAGAAGGCAACAGTCTGGAATTCTATCATGCTATTACAGCTGTGCCTTAGAAATTAATCTCTCTCTTTAAATTTTAAGAGCTGGTGGTCTGAACTATTCTGAGAACACTTTGAAAATGGAGACTAAAGAAAATTTTTAATCTGCAGGCAGTGTCGTGGTGCAGGTAGCAGCAAAATGTGTCTCAGATTTGACCAAAGTAGGAGAAAACCTTCTGCAGTTATTGCCCCATCCTTTTTCTCTGCTTTAACTCAGAAATCTCAGGGAAAAGATTTCATGCCTATATATACTGAAGAAAGAGAAAAATATTTAGCTAATAATGTCATCAAGAGAAAGCTTCTACCTACATGATTATCTTTGTTTTAACTGTATGGCTTGTTTTATCTTGTAAGTGGATTTGCCTTTTTTTTTTTTTTTTTTTTTTTTTTTTTTTTTTAATTGACCCTTTGGCTTGTTTTGTAAATCTGAAGCATATACATGGGGCTAATATACAAAAAGGAAAATCTCACTTGTCAAACTGTGTCCAGAGAAGGAAATAATGGAGCTTTTCCTATCGAAACAGAACTTGATTTGGATTATAGGATTCAAAGGTTGCAATGGAGGAGCTGGAAAATTAGGTCACAAAAATATATAGTATTGTCAGCCATAAGAAACAGGAAAAAAATTAAATAGAAACATCTCCAACTTCAAAGTGAAGAAGGACATATATTCTTGCTGTCTGGGCTTGTCTACCTAGGGAATTAAGTTAGTTTGTGAATTTGAAGAGTGCTGGTTCCCTGTGTGGACACTCTTTGCTGGTAGACGTCCAAGTGGATTGACACTGTGCAATTCAGCTGGATTTGTGAATGTTTCAGCTTGTATGAACAATTTGAAGTGGTTATGATCAGATTCCTACCTTTTAGATGACTACAGTTCAGGGTAAGCCCCCTCTTTCTATAGAGGCCACCAAACTACTGCACTGTGATTTACATCCCGGCCCGCTTCACAGTCACTCCAACCTATAGGCAAACCAGCATGAGCATAAGGAATGCTGAAGAGCTGTGAACTGAGAAATTACAGTTTTATTTAGCCATTCCTGCCCTTGCCATTTTTGGCCTTGAATTTTTTCCTAACTTGATCTCTGTGACATCAGGAGACTTGAGGCAATGATTCAGATCCTTCAAGTACTCAGAAACCTTTAAGTTTTCTGAAAAACTCTGTTGTAAACCCCCTTTGATAAGAAGGAATTCATTGTTCCCAGAATCAACATTTCCAGTTAACACCAGTAGTCCAAAAGAGACACAGCACATATTTTACCGAAAGCTATGGAAACTGGAACTGAAACAAGACAAGCTTTAGCCAGTAAGATTTTCTGGCTAACAGGTTTTTCTTTTTTTGTTTTTCTCTACTAATTTGCTTGCTACTCTGTAATTGAAGGTCACTGGTTAAGGAAAATGGTTGTGTTAGCTCATGAGGAGCATCTGCAATTTTATTGCTTTCAGTCTGACTTCATTGTGTATATTTGGGCAGTATTAACATGGCACCAAGTTTCCCTCCTGGTTTTCCACATACACAGGATTGTAAGGCCAGGAATGATGCCACTTTCAGCCTTCAATGAATGTTGCATGGAGATCTGAGAGGTTTTTGCTACATGTTCTGAATTCAAATCTCTTACACACTGTGTTCATTCAGCTGTGAACCAGCTATTGGCTTGTGCAGCTTGATGGACAGCCTGTATAATTTACATCCAAATGGTTTCACCACCTGTGGATTGCTAGGCTCTCCCCTTTCAACCAGGAAATTAGTTAAAGGCAGTTGTCATCTGTGAGAAGAAGCTGGCTGCTCCTGGAGACAGGACCTTGGCTGCTTCTTGTGACAGTAAATATCTACGGTACAGAAGGGGCTTTTAATGCTGAACAATCTGAAATACAGGTGAGGTAAGAGACTGGAATCTCAAGTGCAGACTTTGCTGAGGTTAGACAGAAAAGCCACTGTGAGAGAGTACTGTATTTTAAAAGAATCAAGCAAAATAAGAATATTTGGTATAAAAGCAGTGTCTTTCAGCTGCAAATATGAAGCACTCTGCATGACAATTCCATGAGTTGCATAGATATATAGATAACATTACAAATACAGTGATTTCAGATACAGGGCACTGTTTTTCTCCTTATTTATAGGAAGTTCCTGGCTTTGCTGTCTGTCATATAAATGCCATGCTATTTTGAATTTCTCCAACAGACTTTCCTTTTCCCACTGAACTGAGTTAAAGCCTTTTGTCCACACCTTTGAGAATGGCATGGTCCTTTCCCTTACTATTTATCTTTATGTCTCTCTTCATGTGGCTTCTGTTTCCTTTTCCACACCACTGAGGCCAGCCTCTGCTTGCCCATTTTCCCCCAACCACCTCTATGTCTTCATCATTCATAGATCACCCTTCTTGAATGAATATTGAAGACTCATTACTTACTACTCTACCCACCCTCTCTGCCTGGAAGCAATGAGTGTTTGATGGGCAGGTGTCGCAATAGGACATGAAAGGACAAGGCAGGGCGAGGCTTGAGGTCAGCAGGAATATCTCTGGTTTTTGTTTTCTTTATTTCAAATTTCTGACTCCAATATACAACTGTACAAAATCACAAGAGATTGGTCAAAGGTGTCACCACCTCTTCAATCTGTTTGGTGAACATCACCATCACTCAAGAAGCTCCTCCTGGAGAAGAAAAATGCAAACATCTCATTGTTTACAAGACAAAGTGTGAGAACTCTGCTCCAAGTTCTATAAACATCAGAAGCCAAAGTAAAACATGCAAAACCAAGGGTGACAGGCAGGTGTAAGCGTATGCAATATATGTGTAACATATGTGTGTATATATATTACAAAAAATGTATGCACTTCTCTGCTTTCTACTTGCTGTACTTTTAAAAAAGTTTTATGATTTCCTATGTATGCTGCCTTCCTCAGGCAGGTTGTGCAGCACCACAAAAGAAACTCCATTTACAGCTATACAATAAAGAAACATTCCCAATAGTTAACAAATTCAGTAATGAACACCCAATATTTCCTCCCCAAAAAGGCTATTAGAATGTATTTGAAACTCCTTGTACAATGTCAGCTCTGCAGCTTCTGGTTTCAAATGAAGTGAGTGCAGGGGTGCAAGCCAAGAAAAAAAAGGAAGGACCTTTGTGAAGCAACACTGAAGTAATATGCAATTTGTGGATGATGGCAAAAGTCACTGGGAAAGTTTGCCATGTCCCTGCAGAAATAGCACATGCTCATGTACTAAATGCTCCGAAGCACCTTTTAGGTAATTTTGTTTGTGGCCAGACTTCAAGCATAATAAAGCTTTTATCCTTTTCTTGGCAGAGAAAGTTGAAAACCAAAAACAGGAGTGGGGAGGAGATGGAAGGAATTTCAGACTCCTCAGGAGAAGCATTCCAGCTGGTGTGGACTGTGCTACATCCTTCCTGGATGCTGCAGTGCATTCCTTTGTTTCCTCAGACCAGATATTTTCTTTTGTTTAGTCCATCAGTGCCCTGCAAAGTGTGTGGTACCTCCTTGACAATGTGGAATGCATTGCACAGTCTTTATCTTCCAGCCCAGAAGTTTCCCTAGGTTTAGCATTTTTATCACATGCTGCCCTTTACTCACTGTGTTAAAAGAACTATTAATTATTGGGTTTAATTTCTTGTATTCAGCACTGAGAAGTGAGCTAAATTCAGCTTTTTTGGAAGCCAAACTAACTGTCAACTTCATGTATATTTATTATTCTTCACCATAAACACAGCAGGGTGGCACCCTGAGAGCAACAGCACAGATTCCAGTGCTTCACCCAGCAGGGACCAGGACTTTTAAAGAGATTGCCCAGAGTCAGTGATTATTGTCCACAAGAGAACACACTGATTTTAAGATTTTGCATTTACCATACTGTGACTCAGTTAGCACTGGGAGTTCATTGTGTGTCATGCAATGTGAATTTTAAACATTGGACATTTGACTTCTGTGTGTGTGTGTGTGTGTGTGTGTGTGTGTGTGTAAGACTCACCTCTTCCCTGAATCCACCTTTATTCATCCCTCAAAAAAATGTATCAACTTCCCTCTCAGCTTTCTTCTAAGGTTGTCCTCTCCCAGTGGGATTTTGCTTTTGAAGCTTACCCTTACCTTTCTAGCTTCTGCCTTTTTTTTTTCCCCAGCCATGGAGATGTCCATACACTTCCATATTTCTAGAGCTATAGATATTCTTCTGGCCTACTCTGAGAGTAGGCAATACAACTTTGCGTACTGTGAAACAAGTTTGCACATTACCATGCTCCTTTTCAATCAGGATTCAAGAATATCACTACTAGGACAAGTAATAAAGAAGGAGCCTAGAGTCAGTGGTGATGGGCTGTGAACCAAGTTCCTTTCAGTGAACAACAAATTTAAGGTTCCTCCCAAGCTTCTAGTAAGAAATCTGTTTTTTCACAGGAGTGAAGAAGAACTTGCTTGATAAATCCATATATTGCAGGTCCATATATTGATCTTTAGTGAAATTTCCCAGTAAGTGTTCCTGCAGCTGCGAGTTCAGCTCTGGGAGATGGAAGCATGGCTCCTTGGCAAGTCTGCTCGTGGACTGGCTTATGACTCAGGAGACTTGAAAAGCAGAAAATAAAATGAGAGGAAGTGAGTGTTCACCCTGTTAAAAAGTATTAATGCTGAAGAGATCAATATACTTTTTCCTATGTGAAAACAGATTTTGCAAACAAGAAAGAATAGTAATAATAATAACACCAACTTTAAAGTGGCTTTCCAGTTAAAGAATTCAGTGCTGCTGCTTTAAATTGTTGATGCTGACTGCACAAGGAAAGCTAACAGCTTGTGATTTGTTGTGAGAACTTCTCCCTAAAATGTAAGAGCCTTTCTTATCAGACAAAGCTTTTCCCTTCTCTGCTTCTGCCATCTTTTTTCATATTGCTATAAAAAGGCTAGCAGTAAATGTCAATGAAAATGAAGGCAATGTGGAAATACACAGAAACTGCTGCTCTGGTCTTTTTTTTTCCCTGTGAATTCTTTTAAATAATTTTGATCTGCATCCAGAGCAGTTTATGGAGGCACAAAATAGTGCATGCGGAACAGCAGGCAAGAATGTGGAATGAATACTAATGTACTCAAACACCCTCCCCCAAGCTCTCTAAGCCTGAAAAATCCTTCTGTGGCATAGCTGCTAGTTCCTGTGGAGCTTGCTTATATCCTCATGGAGGAAAGTCCTTTAGTATTTAATACAAAATTATTATCTTTTCATACAATTTTTGAGCTGTTAGAATTTAATACAAAATTTCATCCTTTCCATATAGTAGCTTGGAGTAAAAACCATCTCTACAGACTATCACCAATAAATTCTAAAATGTTTTTAGGGAAGATTTTTCAGGCCAATAATACTTTTATAGAGGACCTGCCTGAATACCCCTTGATAAATAAAATGTGATTCTTTTCACAACAGTGGAATTTTGAACTAAATTAATTTATAGGTAAATTTACCAGGACAAATTTTGACTCTTCAGTTTAAGAGGAGAACAAGAAAGGGCCACTTGTGAAAAATAGCAGAAAATTGAAAGAATAACAAAAATCACCTTTTTTCCTGAAAAACATATTATCATTTCTGGAAGGCTAAATACTTAAATTATTTAATCCTTTTTGGCACAAAATTCCACAAAAGGTCTTTCTTTATCTTCTAATTTCAGAAGTCTAATTACAATCTGACATATCACTCAGAGATGCCAGCTGACGTCAATGAAGTGCACAGCACAGAGTTTGAGGCCCAACTTGTATCAGAGCATTTTTTTTCCCCTAAACCATTAATTCTGTGAAAGGGGTCATGTGATGCCTGGCCTGCAATAGCAGAAAACTACAATCAATGGCATTCCCTTTTCTGCTCCCTCTACTTTCCATTTCCCATAAACTGGGGGTTCATTTTTTCCTCCCATTCTGCCTATAGAATGACTTTACATGTTCAGAGTGTAAATATACTTAGGTAACCACTCAGAAGGACAAAAGTAAAATTTCAGTCTTAAATGTGCATTGGATACCTATCTTTCATATAGACTCAAGGAACTCCAAGGACAAAGTGTCTGCCCTTCCTGCTTCTATGCAGATTTTGAAGTTGCAAACAGACAAAAAACATCACAATTCCATAACTAAAGACAGAAAATTCACTGTTTATAAAGCTTGTGTGGCATGGGCTATTTGCAGATGTTTATTTCCTCAAGGCCATTTCCCCACAAAAGGGCAGGGTGGTCCCGTGTAAGGCTTTTGAAGGAGCTGACTTCAGTTCTCTGCTGGGGCGTCACCTCACCCATGCACTCCCAGCCAAACATCCACACTGGTCTTCAAGTTATTTTGGCTCTGCAAGAAAAGATGAGATCTGACAATTTTGCAAAATGGAGCCTGTCATTTATTTTTTGCCTTTTTAAAAATTATTTTTGGGTAAAACTCCATAAACTCATATTGCTAACAGCTGGATTCTGCAATGAGAAGAGCTGTATGATTACCTTGGGTAGGTAACAAAGAAGTGGTGCTGACAGGCCTTGGCATTTAGCATGCTGACTGTGACAATGGAAAGATTTATTCAAAACTACTGCATCAATTAGAGTCTGTATTTTATTTCACTGCAATATGCTTCTTGGTGTTTTGCTTTGTAGCTTATTTAGCAAAATAAGCTCCCTATTGAATATATCAGCTGACTGTTAAAATGAGCGAAAATCCATGGTCTTCCACAGCAGCACTGTGCAGAGAAGAGAAAACCAAATTAAATACAGACGTGCTGATGAGAACAGTGAAGGAGATTCACCAGACACTCTGGCAACAGCAAATGCCAGACAGTGATAGTTATCTCTCTATCTGCCTTTTCCCTGCCTCCTGGTGGTTGGAGTTGATTCGACAATGGGGGAGGGCAGAACCCAAATTAATGCTCTCTTTAACAGAATCTTATTGTGCCACAGTAAAAGAGCTGCTTCTTCCCTCCCCTTATCTGCATTTTTGTTCAGGCAGCTTTGCCATCCTTCCCTGATTTCACCCTTCCCTCCCACACCTTACTCCACCTTCTATCCAAAGAGAAAGACTCGTAAAACTATGAAGTTTTTGCTGCTATGACCATATTCACTTTCCTTGCAAGTTGTGACATCTTTTGGGGCCTGTCTTGACTGTTTGCATTGCATATTTCCCTGTTTTACATTCATCACGATGGGACTGTGACCTCTGAAAGTTTTCCAAATAAATAAGGTCTAGTTAAGGTCAAGCATGAGGCATTGGCGCCCCACCCATGAAGAGCAGTATCAAGCACTACTTCAAACATCAAATCAAAACTCCAGTGTATGGTGGTGTGCCACTCCCTCGCCCTTTTTCTACTTAAGCAATGGTCATCAGTAGTAGTCAGAATGGCTGCATCTGCGTTGTTGGACTGTGGAACTAAGGGCTCCAACACAACAGCTAAGGGCTAGGAATCTTGCTCAGCAGCCAAGGCTGGTTGAGCATATGCCAGCCAAAATACGACTGGTATGCAGATATCACTTTAAGGAAATCAAGTTATCCCATAACAAGGGGACAACCCAAGACTACTTGAACTCTCCTGCACAGCTGCAGAGTTATGTCCCAGGATCTCCCCTTGAATAGGGATGCCTCTCAAGGTTACTCCTCAGGGCTGAGAGAATCCTTATCACATCAGATACCCAATAGGTGAATTGGGTACTGAAGCTTTGAAATCTTAGCTAAGCCGTATAAAGGCTTTATTGTGTATCTATGATCATACAGACATAAACCATTGATCAAGTCTGGGACTAAGCCTGAACCCAGCCACTCCTGAAAATCCCTGCTGGGAAGGAGTTTAGAATGTAAGGAGATCCCTTCTGAACCTCATGACTCAAGGGAGGGTCTCCTGACAGTTTTGTCTGGCACTGTCCCTGGTGCAGCACATACCTTGACATTGAACCTTGTTAACCCACTGTCACATTTACCATTGAATTTTGGTAACTCATCGTTTTATACCAACAAAGTGTATTGTTGCTTCTGCCTTGAGAGTGAAGTGCACAACCCCCTCTGAGACAAGGTGAGACTCAAATCATGAGAGGGTTCCCTATACTCCAGCTGGTTTCATTGTATGCCAAGGCCTCATTCCTACGACATGTAAGTACATGTGCAACTTTAAGTGTGTCACTGGCCCTCTGCTTTGAATAGGATTACTCACACTATGAAGTACCTTCCTGAACTGGAGCTTCAGTATGGAGTTGAATAGCAGAGAAAAATGCTTTTGAGATCCATTGAAAAAGTGCTGATTCAAACCCCATGTAGAATGTAGGCTAGTCTGAACAGCTACATTATTTCTAAAAAAAAAAATATACAGCCATCTTGGCAGAACTCACTTGTTATTGAATTCATTTTTATATGACAAGTTACAGGAAATTTAATAATACCTCATATTTTTCTTTTTTATGGAAACTATGTGAAAATACTTAAAGTTAACAAATTAAGTTAAAAGTTAACTTTAGTAGTCTTCAAAGCATAACTGAAAAATTAACTGTTTTCTTTATGATGGTCCTATTTAAAAATCATAGATAGACACAACTTCTTTCCCTCTGACAAAATGGGCAACCCTTTAAAATAGCTCATATCAATGAAAGAAAATGCAAGTAGATATAGATCAAATAGCACCAATATGAAAATAGTTCTAGGTCAAATAACATTTTTGTTTTACTGCCAACCCCTCTGGGAATCCTTTGCTTTCTCACATGTTGAATAGTTGCTTGGAGCAATCTTTGGGAATTGTGTGCATTTGCCCACCATTGCATTTGTCTCAATGACTTTGCTGTAAAACCACAGTTTGTGGTACCTCCTAAGGGTATTCACAGTGAAAACTTTGTGCATCATTTTAGGGGTGTTGAAATTACTGAAATGCTGTGGGTAAGAGACATACAGGAATTTCCCTTACCAGCAGGAGGTGAAGTAAACAAGTAAGAAAATTCAATTTCATCATAAATCCATTGGGGGCTGGGGTTGGGTCACCATGTCAAGCCATATAGAAAGAATAGCTTGGTTTTCATTAAATAGTGTTCCTTTCTGCTGAAACTGCTAGCAAGAATGCTAATTAGCGCTTGCCACTCTCCATTGGACCGACACATTTAGATGCCGAAATATTCATCTGACTAAAATACTGTAGCTTCTTGTGACCTAACTTATTTCTGAAGCAGTTATTTAGAAGTAAAAATTTCTCCTTTCCTTTTTCAAAACCCCTCTCTCCATCTTAAGCTGTTCTTTTTTTTGCAAAATAAATTTTGCAAAAATGCACAACTAATGCTCCCAACACCCCCAATCACTTATTGTTGCAATACTGTATTGATGTTACTCAAAGGATCATGTGACAGCTGTAACATTTTGCACTGAAACTGTTGGCTAGATTAATGGTATTGGCCACATTAATGAACTGCAGAGCTGGAGAGATCATTTTGCTTAGCAAACCTGATTGCTTGTACAGCATAGATGGCACAAATGCTCACTTACAGAAGATCACAGAATCATAAAATAGTTTGTGTTGGAAGGGACATTTAAAGGTCATCTAGTTCTACCCACACATGGGGAAATAACAGAATACTTAAGGTTGAAAGGGAACACTGGAGATCCTTTAGTCCAACCTGCCAAGGCAGAGTCACTTAGACCGAGTGACATGGGATCTCTTCCAGGCGGGTTTTCAATGTCTCCAAAGAGGAAAACTCCTTGACCTCCCTGGGCAGCCTGTTTCAGTGCTCTGCCACCCTCAGTGTAAACAAGTTCTTCCCCATACTGAGGTGGAACTTCTTGTGTTTTAGTTTATGGCCGTAGGTTCTTGTCCATTTTGAAAATGTCCCATTTTGATTGTTAGATCACTCCCTGAAACTCTAAATTGCTGTTCCACTCAATAATTACAAATAGCACCAAAAAAAAGAGTGTGGTTTCTCTTGAGAGTGTACACAGAGCATCAGCTTATCTTTTATGCCATACGATTCACAGAACACCACTCTGCTACCTCAGTGTTGAGTCCAGGAGCTTTGTCTGCTTTTTCCAAAGAGACACCTTTGTCTATGTTCAAAGACATAAAGAAGTGGGGAATCCACCAATATTCTTGTTATTTTGTCCTCATGGTTAACCACCATCAAAGTAATTTCTCTACTGCTTATTTTTGATATCTTCTGGTGTAAATTATGTGGACTGTTCTTCCTGATGTCATTTTGAACAACTTAAGCCTCAGTCCAACACCCGTTTAAATCAAGGGAAACATTCCTATTGAGTACAAGAATATTGAACCAACTCTGAATTATATATAACGCTTCTCTGTGGTTTATGAGATGAATGCTAAAGAAAGTCTCTCTTAATTTTCTAGCGGAAAGATAATATGATGATAGAGAGAATGCTGCCCTCTCATGGTTTTATGGATAAACATGATCTCATAATATATGAAAAATACAAAAATAATATTTTAGGTCACTACATGCTGATCTGTTCTCTTTTATGTATTGCATTGGCAGGCATGCTTGCAACAAGTATCACTCCTACCCAAAAAAAATGCTATAAAAGCACTGAAAACACAGCCCATTAATTGCAGACATAGAAGTAATGAAGCCCAAGAAAAAAGGGTGATGCAAGATGCAAGTTTAGTATCACTTTCTTTCAATCAGTGTGTTAAGCTCATCCGTTCTGCAGATGAACTGTTCCACACACTATGGTTTCCCTGCTGGAGAAGTCCTGGGTGCCACTGAGCAAGAGGTACAGAAAGTATTTTTCTAGTTTAAGAGCAAGTAAGTTCCAAATTACTGGGATCTTTTTCCTCTCCAAATGAGTAATTGCCTTTCTATTCCTTTTTGCATGCATAAAGGAATAGAAACAGGTACAAAATGGCTAAGAGCAAATCAGGCTTCCTACACATCCTTGGTAGCTATTGAATTGTATGGAACCATGTGGAACATATCCAGCACACCCAACATACCCAGTGCGTGCCGGACCCAGAGCAACTGCTGAACAAACTGCAAGATCGGAGCTGGTGTTGGTCTTCTGTGCCCTCTGTGCATATTCTCTGCCCAGTGGATAATGACCTTTATTGTCTTCATGACCAGTTGGAAATTCACTATGAAAAACATGGCTTTAAACGGGAAGACCCTATGTGGTGTTTTCCCTGGAAAAGGACTCCCACAGGCTGTTCAAAGCAGCTTTGTATTTTTTTGTGAGAACTGGATATCATACTGCCTAACCTCAAACCATGAGCTCAATCACATCTCAGCTTCTGTGGAATCCTTCATGTGCAAAAGCATGAAAGAAACACATCAAGCTGTGCAGACCACTGAAATCTTCAAATAAACATTACCCACATTTATCTATCACTTCTGTGCTAGGAATAACCAAATTCCATCTTGACTAACTGCTAAACTATGTTGAATTGGGAAAAAAATGCATAAAATAACTAGTTGTATTTAAACAAATCATAGGCCAGAATAGACCTTTAGGTCATATAGCCTTGTCTCCTGCATAACAAGAGTTTCCCCTAATTACTGCCAATACATTATGTTCAACTGTAGCAAAATACTCCAGGAAAGCACTGGTGTGAAAATGTCAAGAAAGATAATTTTCTTCCTTTGTCAGATTGTGAAGGTTAAATCTCTGTCATTCTTAGAAGTTTGAGTATTTCTCCTTCAATTCCCACTGAAAGATATCTGTCTGTCTTTCAGTCATCATTTTATAGCCTCATTGACAAAGTACATCTTAATTTAATAGAAGGATCTTCCAAACAATTGTTATTCAAAGGGTTTTTTTTAAAGGAGACTTTCTAAATAAAATTTTTAAATTGCTTTGTCTCCACAGTGGTATTTTTAATAGTTTTGGGTATAGTCATGAAAATATGATGTAAAATAAAATTTTGTTCCCACATGGGGTAGTAAACCCAGAAATTATAGCACTGAAAGGGGGAATTCACCCTGGGACTAATATGGCTTACCCATTTTTTCAAAATTGGACTGGGATGTTTTGGTCTAGCCATATTAAGGTTAAAATATTACTTGGATAAAAATGTGAATATTCAACACTTTTCACATTACTTTATTTTTGATCAGGTTGTAATGCTGTAATAGGGCAAATGGCAGCAGAGTAATTCTGGTTTACAATTGGTCTCAGGGAGGAAAACCTGTCATATCTATCACAGTCAAACAGATATATCCCTCTGATCACAGACTGCATTTTACTTCTCTTGAGGGTCCTAGAGAAAGTCAGAGTCCAGGCTTCCGCAGTTACTCATCTCTGTTTCTCCATGGTCCCAGTGTTGCATGTCATGCTAAGCAATTTTAAAATGTCAGAATAAAGGTAGGATAAAAATATACTGTAAATAGTGTTTACTTCTTCATTTTTCTGTAGCAGATTTTTGAGCTTCAAGAATCAGCTTACGCATAGAAACATATTAAAAAATCACTTGACTATATCCTTCTGTCTCTTCCCAAAGTAATAAAATAAAGAATAAAAGCTTATGACCATTAGTATTGCCATATGGACCAAATAAAACGGTAAATATCTGCTTGGTAGCTTACACAAGAGAACAATTCAGACAGCTAAGCAAGCATACCTTTTCAATTCCTCTGAAAAGACTCAAGTGGAATAAGTGTCTGGCAAATTTATCTTATAAGGTCCACTTTGGGGACTATCACAAACCTCAAATTTCCATTCCACCAAGAGATCTGATGCTGACAAACAGAGATGTACCTGTAGCAAATCCACAGATCCAAAGTGAAATACTCAGAGATTTGTGTCCTCTCTGATTCATATGATGGTGTAAGAGGCTGGTGTCTTATTCAAATACACATCTTGCTAACGAGGCTATCCTGTTACCGGTGCACTCTGGGCTGAAATCATAAATGTTTCCCTAATAGAGGGCTACATTGAAATGTGACCACTTTGCATTTATCATACTCCATTGAAAATGCATATAAGCAATGATGCAAGTTAAATAAAGTTTGTCAAAAACTACCCTGGCCTTTTGATTCACCCAGTCTGCTGGTAAATGTTCTTTCTTCCTCTCTGTAGCTATGCTAAATACAGCATAGCATATTTTAAATATTCAGGATTAGAAAGCATTTAATTCATTACATCATATATCTTCAGAATCTTAACCAGAAATATACCTTGCCAAATACATATATTTAGCCAGTGGCTAAACCTAATGTTACAGAAAACAGCTTCAGAAGGCTGTGGAATCCAAGCAAATGATAAGCAAGGTCTGTAGCCTGCAGCTTTAGAGAAGTGGCTTATGGACAACACTACAGACTCTCCAGCTTTCAGGATTAGGTGTAGCAAGGCATGAGAGCCATTACCATAACCCAAGCTGATAAGGAGAATAAATTATCTTCTTCCAGAAGGTATTTTCAGTCTGTATTGTCACCAATAAAGTTTTGGGTCTGTTGCTCCACAGGAAACAGAGCTCCACCTGAAGGGGCTGATGGGTGCATGCTACAGAGCCATCCACCGCCGCACATGAATGAAAGATCTGAGACAAAAGGCATGAAGAATGCAAAATGGCATTTACTCATAGTTTTCTTTGGGTCCACTGAGCCCAAATTTTCCCTTGCAGCTGAGCATGGTCAAGTGCCAGGGAGAATTACAGAATCACAGAATCATTTAGGTTGGAAATGACCTCTAAGATTATTGAGTTCAACCTTTGACTGATCACCACCTTGTTAACTAGACCATGGCACTGAGTGCCACATCCAATCATTCCTTGAACACCTCCAGGGATAGCGGTTCCACTAGCTCCCTGGGCAGTCCATTCCAATGTTTAAGAACCCTTTCCACAAAGAAATTTTCCTGATTGAGGTGCTCTCACTGTATTTCAGAATTGCTGCTTTTCTCTGTGGAAATCTGCTTGTTGAAATAGCTGTACAACAAAAACAGCTCCAGACCCACAAAACAGAGATTTACCTTCTGCTTTATACATGTTTTGCATTAGCTGTGTCTTGGTGGGTTTTTTTATCCATACCTCATCTTGCTTTGTTCATATGGATAAAGGAGCTGATTACAGAGATTACAAGGTTTTTATTAAGAATCCCCCAAGGGCCATTTTGAAGATTTTTGTAGATATTTATCTACCCAAAACAAAAAGCAAATGGACAAATGAAAGAGAGGGGAACTAAGCATTATGCAAAGGAAGAACTGAAAGGACTGGGATGACTTAGCCTGAAGAAAGGGACCTTCTAAAAAAGCAACAGCAAAATTAGCCATTTTCTACCCATACTGAGCACAGAAGAAAAAGAAATGAAGTTAAAAGACAGCAAGAGAGCTGTGGTCTGCACCCTAGAAATCTGTTGGTTGGAAGACTTGAATAGTGGGAGAGGTTATGTGAAAAAGCCATGGTTTCAGTGTCACTAGGATTGTATAAGCAGAGGTTATAAAAACCTTTGTCAGCTACAAATGATTTTATCTGGAGACCAGCAGAACGTCTTCACTGGCTACTCAGGGTCCTTTCTAGGGAACGGATACAGTCCTGAATAAACTCTTCAACTTCTGGTCCCCTTTTACTGACATTGAATTAACAAGAACTGTAACTTATGAAAGCCTTGGGGAAGAACCAGGCAACATTTCTAAAAGGTTTAGGGAGAGGCTTTCCAAGTACTCCTGGAGAGTTTAGGCCCATTTCACCCACTGTCACCATGGAGAGAGAGCATTAGCAGAGGTGAAGGGATGAAGCCATGTGCTTAGAGGACATTCCATTTTGGATGTTTACACAAGTAGACAAGAAACCAAATTGACAAACTCTTGGGAGAGCTATGAGGCAAGAGCTTTGTATTTATCGTTCATAAGGAGGTATTGCTATTTTCTACCACTAAGCCTGTGTGCCTTTTCCTCTGATTGCAGTTCCAGAAATCTCCTATAAACTTTAATTGGACCTCATGGCAAGGGTTGTGTATTTGGGGTACTTCAGGAGGCCACACAGTCTGCAAGAGAGCTTTAACTGGGGATGTTGGTTTCAAAGGAAGATCTGTCCAGGACCTATCCAAACCTGTCCATTGTTTTTGCCAGGAACACTAACAAGAAGGCTTACAGATAGAAAACTACTTTCTCCTAATACTGGCTAGAAGTCTTTTTTCAGGAAACAGAGGGGAAAAAAAGGTATCTCCTAGTAGAGCCACGTTTCTTGCCTCCCTGATGGTCATTAACCACTAGGCCTTAAGAAGAAGCATGTAGGGGTGGAATGGTTCTGAACTGTTTGATTAGATATAGGGGAAGTAGCAAAGCTCAAATTTTCAAGGAGGTTAAAGTGCAGGGCTGAGTTAGGGATCTATTCTGTACAAGAAAGTGGGGGAGGTATTCACACCAAATAGCTGAGGAAACACAGAGAAATATACCTGTGGACTCTTATTACCATAAAATGAATATGCTTAAATCCTGTGAACACCTTTGCAATGGCAGGGGAGGAACTTCTAATAAGACCCTCTGATCAGGGGAGGCCTTGAGAGAAACCCAGATTTACATCTGGAACAACAATCTACCCTCTGGCTACACCATTCCCTCATGGGGAAAGCAAGTTCAAAGATGGCTGAGGCTTTTAGATACACCACAGTACTTTTATCTAAGCCAGGTGTGTCCTCTGCCCATCGCACAGGTGCTATCAGGTACCAAGTTTCCCAGAAGTCATGCAGTGTCAGTCATTCCTAGTACCCAGTCGATTTTTCTAGTGAGCCTTTTCCAAGCACTTTAAAGCAAGACTCAGCCTTTTCTTGCAATCTGACATATTTTCCAACCATTTCTAGGATTTATCTGGTGTGCTTCAGGCATGCTGTAGGCTCTACTCCAAATCATGTTTCAAGGACCATTTGTTTTAATCATTTCTAGGTTAGTCTGTACCTTCCAGCACAGCCTGGTCCAGGCACTTGCTCTCCCAACACAAAAATGATTCAGTCTGCCAAGATACTGTCTTCTCCACCCCTTCTCTCTTGGGTGAACTCACTGTCCCCAAATATCTTCCCATTTGGCTGTAGCTGACTCTTCCAATGAAACTAAAACCACTGGCAATCAAACCTTCATTCCTGAGTGAAACACCAAGGACAGTCCATCGGTCTCTTTCTTGATCTTTTGAGGGCGTTTCTCCCAGTCAGAGTCAGAAGATAGAAGGAAAGGTGTTCTTCAGCCACAGGAAATTCAGGGGGCAGGCTTGAGCAAAGGGGGAGTAGCTCTGGAAGAGAAACAATAAAATATAAAAATGAAATGAAAATAAAAATAAAAATAAAATAAAAATAAAGTGAATAAAATAAAATGTAATGTTCAGTGTCAGAATCTGAGTAGCATTTATGGGTATACTGGAAAATATGAGCCTCGATGTGGTCGCAATGTTTATTGAGAGCAATAAAGCTAACATGGATCTAGTCCAGTCTCTAAAATTCTTCCACAGTGTGTTATTGCTAATTCTTGCAGATTAAAGCAGCCTCTGGCTCTCCCTCAGTGGCCCAATAAGTATTGCAGGCCGCCAGAAAATAAACAAGCTGTATTAATTGCCCTCTGTGGTGGTGTTTCTTCCAAGAATGGTTGGCACTGTCTCTGTAGCCATTGCAAGATCTTGCCAATGGCCACGACTAAGAAGTGGATGGGTAATTGTGACCCCTTTTTTCTGGTTTCCTATATTCACCACAGATATATCACACCACAGTGAACTTAGTATTTAAGATATTGACACTGCATAATATCAAAAGTTTCTCTTCAGGCATTCATTATCTACAAGAAAAGTGTTGAAGAAAGTATCCCAAGGTTAAACTTTACTAGTAACTGGTGTAGATTTAAATTCATTTAACAGCGGAATTCACACTTGAATCACAACAGCATTTTCCTTTCCTGGGCAAAGTTTTGACTGCTGACAGGGTTTTCCAGTAAAGAAACTGGAAGGGACCTTCAATCATTCCAGCTGAAGACTCTCTTAATTGTGAGTCAACTACTTAGAGCTGCATTCCATGGAACAATGGAACTGAAGAGAAAAAATAAACACAAACAATGCATTCCACTCTATTTTAAGAAATTTGCTTTTCTCTCCTTTTTTTTTTTTTTAATCAGTGCAGATATTAGCTCAGATGCACATTCTCAGCTTTCCCAGTGTTCTCCATAACATGTCCCTTAAAGAAAAGCCCTAATGAGGTCTTAGATTCAGACTATGTTATGCTTGTGCTCTTTCCAGTACTCAGGGGAAACAACACATTGCCAAAGCTCCTTCAGTGTTTATATCTTAGAGGCAATACCTGGTATGTGAGACCACTGCACACACTCAGGCTTTTCACTTTGAGACAATTCTTGTAAGTTATAATAAATACAATATATTTTGCAAGATGTGTTGTTTCCAGGACCAACATTTATAACTGTTCACACTTGGGTTGATACTTTATCCATGTTTTCTCTGATCTTTGGATAAAGTGTCAAGATGATGCATCAGGTGGTGTGGAATATTGATGTAATTTTCTGGTGACAGAAGAAGAGAGGCCTGCAAATGAGATCTGACAGCTCTGAGAAATGATGTGGGTAAAAGGAAGAATACAAATCAGAGTATTAGATTTCCATTGCATTTTATTTAAAATTTAAGGGAAAGAAAAGGAACTGCTGAGACATGTAAGCTCTTAATCATTTCTGACTACAGCACATGCAAACATATAAACCCACTGGTTTGCATTAGATTGGAAAAATGATGCTGCATTTTTCCAGTGTAATTGATAAAGCTGAGTAAATAGCTCAGTGTACAGTACACTCAAGAAGCTGGTACTCATATAGATTCTGTGAGAACAAGCAGCATTATGCTATTATATTCCACTTATGAGATACCAGTATACTCTGGGAAAAAGTGAATCAAGCCCTGTCCCTGGGATTTTCCACCTGACAATATTTAATAGCTGCCTAAAGGGAGTCAACAGAGGACAAGAGATCTGGTCAGCTCATTTCCTGGTCCTTAGGTGCTAGTTCAGGGTGTACTAGTTTCTTACCATTAGCAGTGAACCTAGGATTTGAATGAAGGGAAATTTAGTGCTTATGAGTTATGTACATGCTCTCCTTTCTTTTTTGTATGTCTTTCCCTGATCCATAGATTGAGATCAGTGCTCTTAGAGGAGAGAAGAAAAAAAGGAGGATGTCATTCCAGTCCCAGCAGGAGCTGCTTCCTTGTACAAACACAGCAAACACACACACAGTGTCTAACAGGAAAAATTTTATGGTTTAAAAAGCAAAGCCTTTGAACTAAACACAAATCCTTTGCTGCAAAAGTTAGATGAATTTTTGTGTTCAGCACAGGAAATACTTTGTGCATTTTTCCTTAGTGGAAGCAGCACAAAGAATAATTCATACTGAATTGAAGTTTGTGGTGTCTCAACTTTGTTTAAAACAATTTTGAGAGTCCAACTCTACATAGTCTGGTAAAAAATCTATTTTTTCAATCATTTAGCTGACACAGTGTGGCCTCCTTTGAAGGATGCACAGCAGCCAGAGTCAAAGAGCAATTTCCTTTAAGACAAGAATAGGTTTTGAATTTTTCTTGAAAGGCCTCATACCTTTTTCATTGAAATACAGAACATTCTTCATCAGATGAATTCTGAACCTCGGGAGTCCTGTAAATAGTTTTGTGTTTTAATAGCTTTAAAGAAGCTGAAGATGGGAAGTGGAGGGGCAGGTACAGATCTCTTCACTCTCATGACCAGTGACAGGACCTGAGGAAATGGCCTGAAGTTGAGTCAGGGGAGGTTTATGTTGAGTATTAGAGAAAGGTTCCTCACCCAGAGGCTGGTTGTGCACTGGAACAGCTCCTCAGGGAAGAGGTCACAGCACCAGCCTGACAGAGCTCAAGAAATGTTTGGACAATGCTCTCTGACACATGGTGTGACTCTTGGGGTGTCCTGTACAGGGCCAGGAGTTGGACTCGATGAGTCCCTTGAAACCAAGCATATTCTATGAGTCTATGATACAACAATTCACTCATTCATTGACAAACCTCCTTTTCTACTTAAAAAGACCCCTAAAATGAAATTAAATGGATAATTTTGACTCCAAATGATGCAGGAAATCTGCATCTAATCCAAATATGCACCCGTGACTGGATCAGCACATTCAGTTACTACTGATCCCAAGCCTCATTGTCTGAGCTCAGCATTCAGAAGCCATCCTCCTTCCTAGGGCTGTTTGGGATTCATACAAAAGGAAAATGCAGCCATAAATTGCTTGATAAACTGAATGTGCTCACAACACAAGTAGGGTGCACTGAGGCCTGAGCCACAGCCTTCATTTAAAGATGGTGGGAAGAGGTGAGCTACAGAGTAACTCCAAGGTTACAGTACTCGCTCCAGTAGGAGAGCTTTCATATGGACCTTCTAGGATGACAGACCCCAAGTCCATGGCTTCACAGGACAGAGCCTAACCATCAGATTGGGAATGAGGAGTACACCATTCTTCCTCACTGAAATCAGGACACTCTGTAACTTGAATCTGAGGTCCATGAGTTCAGAGAGACAGCAATGAGCAGACCTGGAGTTGGTAGCTCAGCTGTGTGTGATCTCTGCTTCTGAGGCAGGGATTATATTTCAGGTATTCAGTATCAACACACTCAAACTTTTGTTGTCTTTTGACTTTGTACTTCATGAAAGAGAGGGAATCTTCAGTAGTGCCGCTTCTTTGTAAGAGAGACCAAAGTGCACACTGAGTGAAACTGGATTGAAGTGAAGAGCCATTGCAAAGCTTTAAATGAAACATAGTTGGGCTCATAAAATTACTCTTTTACCCTCATGTAAAGTTTTCTTTCCATCTAGTCCCCACAAAAAGACTTACATTTTCTTTTACTTTTTGTTGGGGGTACTTAGAAAAGTCTTAGTGATGGCTGAACACCACCTATGTGATTATTCTGCACTGGCTAATTTCAAAAAACCCACAGAACTAAGTCACCATGAAGTGTCTATGAATATAAACACATAAAATCCATGGAAGCATTGTTCCCTTAACATATAACATAGCCAAGCATTCCTTCCTGTTATTGCCATCTTATTATTGGGAAAATGCCCAGTCCTGCTCATTCTTACAACTCAGCAGGTTCTTTTAAGCCAAAAGTGTGTTTCAATGAGAGATGAGCTGGGAAATTTAACTTTTAAGTTTTTATTAAATGATTTCATGTGATCTTTGCAACAAAATACCTTTTAAATAATTTCATATGACTATGATGATCAACACAGAACCAAGATTTGCAGACAGTAAGTTGGTAGAAATTGCTGAACCTAAGGTTGAAACAAAGACATTCATTCTTCCACAAGGGAAAAAAAATGGATACTCCTTTGCCATCCCTCTGTTTTTGCAATAAACTTTTCCGTTTATGCTGTGCTGTTTGTGTCTTCTGTACTGGTGATGAGTTAAATTCAACAGACAACAACAACAACATCCTGAAATTTAAAGCAATATTTTATTTTGGTTTAAGCCTACTGAAGTAGGTAGTATTAAAGGTGAATGGATGGAAATGGGTGTAATATGCTGAAGAATCAACTCCTTTGAAAGCAGTAAAAAACCCAGAAATTGCCATTAGAAGCACTTTAGCAGCAGGCTGAAAGGAGCATTAGAGAGACACACAGAACAAGCAGAGAGCTCATTAGAGACTGACTGCAGCAAGCCAAGCAGATAGACTGGTTGGGTATTTCCATGTCAGTCATTCAAGTTACCAAAGAGAGTGACTTTTTTGAAGCTGTATCTATTTTGCTAAAGTATCAGCAAGCCAAGCTAAATTAGCAGGTCTTAGTAAAGTAAGTCCCCATTATATCAGCTCAGCTAATGAACCACTTGATACAAACTCCTTCACAAAAATATGATACCACTTCTGCTATACAGCTTTGACCAGAACAATTGTCACTACTTCATTTGACTTTGCATTAATAGTTTCTCATTATGCCTATATTCACAGTACCACATTGCTATTTCCAACAAGACAGCAGTGGCAGAATTCTTTCTAGTTCTTGGGAATGTTTCAAAGTGTGAGGTAGTGAGGAACTGTTTTGCATTGCCAAGATAGAATGTGACTTGGGTGCTTGGCAATGAGAAACAGCATAGAGTTTTGGGTGACCTAAAAGTAAAAATTGGCTTTTTGGCATCAAGTTTATTCACTTTACTGGTCACTCAGGAAAGGGTAAATATTGGAATCACTAACTCCTTCCTCATTTAGTTCCTCTTAACAGAGTCTGTTGTTTCTCAGTTTACATATAAAACAAACTTTCATGCTAGAACTGGTATGGCTTATTTCAGTTTCACACTATTACATTTCCCAGTGCTAAGCAAGGGACTCCAGGGAGTCCAGCAATAGCTGTCCTTCAGCAGTGAGAATAAGGGAAAGCTTGGAACTGAAACATTCATCAAAACAGAATTCAGTGATGACAAACATAAAGTTATCCATTTTCTGTTTTCCTGTATATATTACAGACCTTGGACCTCCCTGGTTTTCAATATCAGAGAGACTAAAATGTGTGGCAGGATATGAAGCTGTAAGTACTATTCAAATTCTCCATGTAGCAATGAAGTAGGGCTGAGACAGTACTGAATTTTATGCTGGCTTCCTGGGCAGGTGTGCTTTTCACCCTGGCTAAGGGACATAACATTTTCTTAACTCTCAACAATTGTGGAATGCATTGCTAACCTCACCACAGTTTGCCACAAGTGCAAACAGCAACCTACGGCAGCGTGACAAACCTACCTCGGAGTCCAGCTTCAAGCTGCCTTCTCCTTCCAGCCACATGCATCCTGGCAATCATTCAGTCCCTTACTGTCCCTCACCTGCTTTTTGTGAAAACAATGTAATTTCCATTACTGGCATCCAAACCCCAGTGTTATAAATATAAAAATCAGACGGCTATTCCCTCTTTCTTTATGGGATTTTCCAAGATTGTCTTGGATATATTTAGTACTCATGTGTAATGAGTCAGAGTGTCCACCTGTGGTCTCCATAAACCAATTTTGTAAATAGCATTGACTGATGTGACTCAAAAAAAAAAAAAAAAGAAGAAGAAGAAAAAAAAAAAAAAAAAGGCCAGTTTCTGTTTTCCAGTTTTAGTCTGAATTCAAACACTGTTTGCAGTTCCAAGAACTCTGTGGGTTTCATGCTCTGGGTCAGTGGGTGGGGAATACTGGAAAAGGCACACTTCATCCTGTCCCCTTGTTCCGGTGGGCTGTAGGTCTGCAGAAAGATGACTTTATTTTATAGCACAGCAAACAATCTTTTCATTTAGCAACTGTTTAATATGGAACCTGTAGAAGAAGCCCTGGTATACATATATTCCTGTGTCCCTGCCTCACTGGGATGTTGCTTTTGAAAAACACTGAATTTTTACCCAGCACAAATGAATACAGAAAATGAGTTGAGGTCTGCTGAAAAATGTGGAAGGGTGTAAGTCTGACTGACATTCTGTAGTGCTTTGGAGAATATGAGAAAACTTACTTCAGTGTTCTGTTATCTAAGCTCAATATCGCCTCATGCTGATAGAGGTGGCCACACTGTGAAGTGCACCTAAACTTCTTAGGTTGGACAGAAGTCACTTGTATGTGTTGTGAGGTCCTTTGGGGCTGCAGCAGAACCACAGGATATTTAAGGTTGGAAATGCCCTCTAAAATCATGGAGCCCAACTGTTAACGCCACCCCACTGTGTCCATTGCTAAACTCTGTACCCAAGTGCCACATCCACACACCTTTTGAACACTTCCAGGGATGGTGGTTTCACCACTTCCTGAGGCAGTCCATTCAAATGCCTGACCACCCTTTCAGTGAAGAAAATTTCCCTAATATTCAACCTAAACCTCCCTGAGTGCCACTTGAGGCCATTTTCTCTTGTCCTGTCACTTACTGCTTTGGAGAAGGGATTGATCCCCACTCTCCCTTATAGAGAGCTATGGAGAACCGTAAACTCTCCCCTGAGCCTCCTTTTCTCCAGACTAAACACCCCCAGCTCCCTCAGTTGCTCCTCCTCAAATTTCTGCTCCAGATCCTTCACCAGCTCCATTGCCCTTCTCTGGACATGTTGCCCTTCTTTGGACAGCACTTGCTCTTGGTTTTTGAACAGCTGAACTGCGGGTCTGAAATGCTCCTGTATGAATTGAGCTGCCTTTTTGGTGCAAGAGAAAAGGTTTGGACAGACAGTAATAGCCTAACAGCAAAGAAGAGGAGGCAGTTGTATCTTGTTAATAACTGAAAAGTTATGTTAGTTGAAGTTTATATTAACCTCTCTGGCAGATCAATATCTCAAGTTAAAAGAACCATCATGCATAATGTAGAGATATATAGATTTGGGTTTAAAGTCAACTATAAAAGTATAACTGAAGTCAGCTCTGCAATGATGGCAAGCCCCATCTCCAGAAAAGATACACCTGAAATAGACCTGAAACTCAGGTTTCAATTTAAAATTTGGCATTTCTTAAGATGTTTTCTTAAGTTCTTGTATTAAAAGCTTTCATCTGCTTCCTTTGTAACTGCACAAAACAAGCAACTCAACAGGTGTTCTACAGTTGCTAAAGGACACTATAAAACCAGTTCAGATTAAGGTGTTAAAAGTGCACAGGTACATGCACTAGAAGACTGTACATATTCAAAAATAACCAAGGAAATAAAGGAAAAGGATATGCTGAGTATTTAAAAAGTCAGTTCACTTTAGTGAAAATTTCGGCAAAAGCTAAAGGCAGGCTGCCTTCTTCCTAAATGACTGAATGAAATAATTAATGATTTTGGCAGTATCTGCTGTGTTTCTTTTAGTTTCTGCATTAAATGCATTGTGTTTAGGGCTTAGAAATAGACCCCTGGCTCTCAATGTGCGTATTAAAAGGCCCATTAAGACTCACAGAGCTTTTGAACCTGCTCTGAGTTGCAATCTCAGTAACACTGCTTATTTTCCTTCACCACAGTTTTATGAAATTTAGAGGTACCATGTTTTCATTAGGAAAATCAAGAAATGTGGTACCTTGAAGGACTTCTACGTTAATGCTTCAGAAACAATTGAGTTTGCTGCTCAAAGGAAACTTCAAGGCTTTCAAAACCACTTAGGTTGTAATATATAATACAATGAAAGGCAATATCTGCATGACTCTTTGCCAACTGAAACCACCAAGCACCACACGGATATATTAGGACATGATTTTGCCAGGTGCTGACGTGTCTCGTGAGTCATTGTGTGCTCTCAGCTCTTTGAAATCAACAGAATCAAGTCAAGAAACAGCCAGAACTTACTGAGATCAGGTTTCTTACAGATCAGTAAAAGAGTGTTTTCTGCTATATTCTTTGAATAGAAGAACAAACAGCAAAGCATCCACTTGCAGACATCAAAATTACTGACATTACCAGGGAGCCAGCATTTCTTATGTTGTAATAAATACAAAGCAAGCAGCTGAGGTGGCAGATAACATGAAGCATGTTAATTTGGAATTACAGAGGAATTTGATAGCAAGGCAGTGGCTAAAGTTCTATTGGCATTTCTATTACAAGCCACCATAAAAACCTACTAAACCTAGATATTGTGTCCTTTCTGAGCCTCAGACTCATTCTAATGTTTGAATTTGATCAAGTAGTTTCCACTGAATGAAATCAAATCAGTTATAATAACTGGCATTCTAGATAACAATTCAGCTGAAGTTTTGGAGAATTAAATTTACTTGTACTTCTGTCACCTAGCAAACTTTGGTCTTTAACATTAATTGCAATGCTTATTATTCCACAACTGAGAGCTTTCTTATTTTAAAAATAACCTGCAAGAGTAGAGAGATTGCTCATTCTTTATGACTTTGTGCTAAGTGTTCCTGATGTAGATACATGTGACTGACAATTTCATCTTGGTGTTAAGATGTGCACTAGAAATAAAATATAAGAAATTACTTAAGTCCATTATGTCTTCTGTGTGGGAATGGTGTCTTCTGTCTATTGTACTTTGTGCTTTTTGGTGTCTGTGATGCTATGTCAAGATTATTTACTGGCATAGCACAAATTTCCAGTCTCCCTCAGGCTAGCAGCATTCTTCCTTGCATATGAATTGCAGTTGGCTGGGAACTTTCCAAATAGGAAAGGCAGCTCAGCTTTTGTTTCAACAGTGTCACAAGCTGAAAAGGCATGACTGAAGCAGCAACTCAGCAATTAATGAAATCCAGCCAGGTCCCCTTGAGCATTAAGCAAAGCCAGACACCACTAGAAACACAGCAACTATTATAGCAGTGCCAGCAACTTGGCACAAACCAAAGGGAAGGAAGTACAGAAGAAAGAACCATAGGCAATTAAAGTAACCAGAACTTTAAGGTAATTACCCAGTCTGTAATACAGCCCAAAGCCAGGATAAAGGCTGCTGTTCTTGTGACAAGTGTCATCCAATATTGTACAGCCTGAAGTGGTCAGGACTCAGAGCCTCAGTGCTGGGATTCACCTGCAGGAGAGCACCCCAGCAGGGCATGAGTGAGTCAGGGTGAAGAGTGTCATCTTCTGAATCATGATGCCACTTCCTGTGGCACTTTGTTTTGTTTCCAGGATTCCCCTGGATGTCTGATACTAGGTAGACAGTAAGACCTTAGGAAACCTGAGGATACCTAAGGTCTTGGACCGGGTTTGTGCCCACTGCAATACAGTCAGTGTTGCTGGCTTTGCCTCCAGATTGAAGGTTTCCCTTAATTTCCTCTAGGCCTTATAAAGGTAAGAGTAGTAGGTCTAATTTTAAAATACGCCCTTGTGTTTTTTAAGAGTTGCCCAACCTTCTGGTTCCGTAGTCATTTAAAAATTAGTCAGTGTTTCCATTGCAAACTCCTCTTTGGGGGATTTATCATTGCAATAAAAATATGCTCGTGCCACATATATACTCACACAAATACTCTGGTGAAGGAAGCTGAATTCAAGTGTCAAAAATTGCTATATTAGAGCAGGATACAAGGAAAATTACAAAGAACTTGATTTTGAAATGAATGCAAAATGCTTGGGTTTAGGCATCTGAGGAATTCTGTTGAGTTCCAGAGCTTTGTTTACATTGTTAATAAGCAAGCACAGGGATCTGAGTAATTAATAGTTGTTAAAAACAAGTAATAAGCAAATTAAATAAATAGACACCGTAAATATGCCTTGCATTCATTCAAAGAAAAGCCACATTTGCATAGAAGAAAGGACATAGAAGAAAGCACATAGAGGAAGGGACAAAGATTACAATCTTAATACTGAAAATAGTGACATCTCAAAACACGTAATGAATTTCAAGTGTGCTTTTTACCTCTGCATTTGTTCAGTTTAACTGTAAGAAACTCAGGCTGTCAAAAGAGGTTTGTCTCTTACCTTCTGAAGGTTTGATAATGCAAAGTCTTATGCATCTTCCTTCTACTTGCTCATAATATCTATCTTGCATAGATACAATTGGAAAAAATAGTATATATTACAGTTATTGAAGGAAGACTGCTGTGTGATGAAGAGAAGCTAAATGATGTTTCTATAGCTGATTCTTCTTCTAAGGCTAGAACTCTAATTCAGCATTCCTTCTCTTTTCTTTCATTTTGTACCACACGTCTGCTGAAGGGATTAAAGACACAATTTGTAAGAGTTGCTTTGAAGGATAAGGGAAGAATCTGGGTAAAGTCACATCTTTTTCACATATTCTGCACCAAGTCCCAGGAGTGGATATATTCCTAAAACAACAGAGTGGTGCACTTATTTTGCTGAAACAAGTAAAGCAGGTGAGGATAATCTGGTTAACAAAAACAAAAAAAACCAAGCCAACTGAAATCCAAACTAAACCAAACCAACCCAACCCAGCTCTCCTAACAATTTTCCCCATGGAGGTACTAAGCTGTTTCTTTAAAATCCAAATGTATCAAAATGGTTCTGTGGCCTGAAAGCCTTGTCAAGTGCCATGCTACTTCAGACAAGAAAATGTTTTACAGTAAAATCTTTTGAAAATCAAGTAACTTTTAACCATTAGTTCAAAGTTACAAACAACTGGAGCTCACATGCCTTTGGGCACTTGCATCAAAAAGCTTTTACTGACAAAGGGTCAACACACTCAGACCCAGCAAAGCACTGCTGATACTTTGTCATATTTAGTCAGTGTGTTACAATGAAGAAAAGCCATCTGGGAAGGGTTCTCTCTTAACAGTTCAACCAAATTTTGTGGCAGGATACTTGTCTTAACAGTTCAACTGCATCTATTCACTGCCACTGGCACCACAATCTGCAAAACATCAGAAAATTATTCTTTGTGAAAAAGGAAAATTAATTCGGGCTGAAAATCATAATGTATTGTTATTATTAAATTGGCCCTAGGAATAGAAATCCACATGGAGAAAAAGTCATAGGAAAGGGACAATTTGCCATAAAAACCTACTTGCACAAACTAAGCAAAACACTAAATGTCTGGGTCTGCTTGTGTTAGGCAGCAAGCCTAAATGATACCTGGAGGTGTTTAAGAGGCGTCTGAATCTGGCACTGAGTGATGTGATTTAGGGTTTAGGGGTTACAGTGGTAGTGCTGGGTTCACATTTGGACTGGATGATCTTCAAGGTCACTTCCAACCTTAACTTTCTATGAAATCCAAAATCAAGGAGTAGGTTTGCTAAGCCTCAGCTCAGAAGCCTGGTCCAACACTCAAAAAAAAATAAGTGTCTATAATACTTTGTCTTCTTTATGGCTAAAGATGTTTTTTAAAGCTTCTTAATAATTTGATTTGGAGGCTGGATGGGTTATCTTCCTATTGATTTTAAAGTTTCCGCCAGTTTTTCTATAATTCTGCTCTGCTGTTCAGTAAAAAGGCTCAATTTCTGATTACAGCCCACCTATTATTAGCTTTTCTCCTTCCCATGCCTTGGAGTTTATACTTGCCTTTGGTTTAGGTTCTCAAAAAGTCACTGGTACATATGAATGGATAACTGATCCATGAAGTGCAGCAATGCTGTATTGGTAATCACAGCCCGTGCACATCATTGATCCTTTCAAGTTACTGGATTCAATGGGAGTTTTTCTACAATATGACACTTTATGTTTGGTCTGGGCATGACTAAATGGGGAATGGCAGGCATACAACATTGCAGAATGAACCTTGGGAAACCCCAGGTTTGGTGCTTCCTTATTTCAAAGTGTTGATTTTGTAACCAGATCTAACTTCATGTGAATCAGGAACCAAGGGAAGAAAGAATCCATGAAAAAGGCAACTGAAGATTGTAGCAGGGCACAAAACTACCTGGCTGAATTTGGATTGGCCAGATAGGCAAATATCTGGCAATTCTCAACTTCAGAAGACTTGATTTTACACCTAAAAAATGTGTGTTTTGTTTAAGAAAGTTCACTCTCTTCACATGAAACCACATCTCCATCACCGGTGGGACACTGATGCTGACTGCTTGTGATAGCTGCACATAAGCCAGCTCTCTGAGCAATCATTTATATGTTCAGCTACTAACCACACACACCTTATTTCCAGAGGAGAGAAGTGATGGAAAATGGTGTGGAGAGGGCTCCTAAACTGTGTCAAAGGAAGGAGCCTTTCCCAGCCCCCATTCCCCAGAGAGCAGCTCCAGCATCTCTGTAACCTCTTCTGGTGTGCTGGCTGCAGTGGTGCCACACCAGCATTATCTTGTGGTGCTGGCAACCTGCCACAGCTTCCCTGAGCTCAGATAGGGAGAGGCAGAAACATCTCTGGAAAAACAATTTTGCAAGACAAAAGTTATGTATTTCTTTTTAAAGTGAGAGCTCATCCTTTTGCCTTGCCACATACATGTGTGCACACTCCTCAGCCACATTTCAAAGCCCTGCTGGAGTTGCCAAAGATGTTAGAACTTTTCAGGATGAAGTAACAAGAACATTTTATGCTGAAATGGGTCAGGGCTCCCAGGTGTGCAGGTGGAACAACTGCCACCCTGATGATTAAAGCAATATCAGCTGCAGCCTACCACAGGATGGAGGAAGATTTCCTCCTTTCCTCCATACCCAAGTATGAGTTGCAAGTTGCTGGTCCAGATTATTCCAATAAAAGTGCTATCACTGTCAACAGGGTGAGAGGAATCCTCAGTAGGTTTCTTGTCTGGTCTTCCTGAATGAATCTGAATTTTAAATGTGCAAAATAAATCCTGAGTATCTGCCACAACTATTACAGGAAGAAAAAAAGAATAATGTCACATAATAGCTCATGTCTCTCTCAAAATGCTTTGATGTCAGGAAAAAAAATATGCAAGTACAACTATTTTTCTAACTTATTTATCTTTGGGGGTTGCCAGAGGAAGGTCTTTTTTGCCTCCCAGACCACCACAAAGCTGAGACATGGGGAACAAGTGATTGTCCACATGACTCTTCTGTGAAAGTTCTGGATTTTCCAAAGGGCCGTTTACAGTTACATGTTTATTCATTTTTCCAGTCAGTGAGCAATACAAAAATAAAGGACAGAAAAACAGAGGTTATGCTAATAATTCCCAAGTGACTATCAAAAGTATGCAGTTTCAGTCTCTGGTGCAGATGATAGCAGAGTTTCTCAGGAAGTGAAGGGAAGACACAGCCCAGCTTTGTGAAATTGCTTAGAAGATAATAATTTGTAAAATTTGTATCCATAAAGTCATATCAACAATTGATTTTTAGGTGATTCTTTGAATTATTGGTAGCATTTGTCACTTTCTCTGGCAGATACCAACTGCAGTAGTTGTAGTTAGCTAGTCAGGAATTTTCCATCAGAGCTGAAAAGCCCTGACAGTCAGCACATGCATTTATAACTTGAAAAAAAAAAAAACCAAACAACCTTTTAATTGAAGAAACAGTATCAAATTTCTGGTCTTCTGACATTCAGAAATATTCTGTAGTTGAGATCTGACATCTAGACTTTTGGTTTTTTTATTGGATTTTCTTTCTTACCAAAAGAAAACCAAGTCAAATTAGAAAAATTCTGTGAACTTGACTAAATACTGAGAATGTTGGCCCATTTTACTGCCCTCCAGCACACTTCACTGAATAATCCAATATGTTGCCTTGCTCCAGTAGAAGTGAAATAAACTATACATTGCTTCCTCATGGGGTTGTTGACAATAGATAAGCTGTTCATCTGCATTAAATGTAACAACTCTTCTTTGTGATTTCTCCTTTTTGGAAACATCTGAAACTTCTGAAGAAAACAACACAGACTGCTAAACCATCCCAAAACAAAAGCTGTTATGGACAAAAAGTTGTACTGCTGGGCAAAAGAGCAAAATTGTCTTCAGAGACTCCTTTCTGCATAAGTCTCACTATCTTGATCATATCATTTGTCATGTGATTTCACCCTGCAATTTTTCTACTTTCCAAAGTAAGTGAAAAACAGTTTCTCTTAATGGAAGGACCTTTGATATGTCTGTTCTTATGTTCATCTACATATATCTGTTCCCATCGTGAATTTACATCATTCTATTGAAATTTACCTGGTGAATGGGTGAAGTGGGCTCTTCATATTTGAACACTCATTTTTTCATTCTATATTCACAAAGGATTTGGTACAAATCTTGGGGAAGTTAATGGGAGTTTGTAATTCATTTGTATTGAAAGACATGCTGGAGAATCTCATTTCAGTTCTGTAGCTTCCCTTTATTTTTTACTTTACCCTATTTCTTCTTTCCACAAAAAACAAAACAAAACAAAACAAAAAAAACCCCCAAACAAACAAACAAAAACCACCACAAAATTGGGATATTGTCTGTTGCTCCCATGTCTTTTCCATTTGCATCATGCATCTTTCCCAAACCTTGTCACATGCCTATCAGGTATAACAAGGTGTGTCTGAAAAGCTCCCTGGCTTTCTTATTCTCATTCATGGTGAAATTTGTTTCTCCCACATACAGGACTAAGTCAATGCTTTGTGGAAATCTAATAGAATCAACTCTCCACTCTGGAGTTATGAGATGCAGCCAAAGGAAAAATACAGGCACAACTTCTGGACCTGAACTGTTCTTGGGAACAACTGCATAAGTAATGCTGTGGCATTATGCCAAAACTTCTTAGCTTTGCTGGATATGGACTGACTCACAGGATCATCTTAGCTCTCTCTGTAACCACTGCACTGCTTGATCTGCAAACCAAATTGTCTTCCCCTGCATAATGGGGGATGACTCTTCCCTTTATCACGCAAATTGTCTGTGTCATCTAAAAGGTTATTTAGGCAAAATGTTGAGGTTTTAACCTCAGATAAAGATATTTGCAAATATCTTCATTCTGTCCCCATTTGAGACTCCCTTTTTTTTCAAGAGACAAAACGAAGCACCATGTGAGAGCAACCAAGGTCACTAGGAAAGCAAGGCATCCCCAATTTCCTTGCCACTGAAGCCATATGAAAAGCAGAAAAGGCTCTGTGTAAGCCCTGCTCAGCAATAAAAAAGCATCTCTATATTATCAACCCTCTGTTGATAAGAACAATATCTCAGCCACCTATCTAAATGAAAGACAGAGGTAAGACAAGGCCCTAACTTAAATAGCTGTCGCGTTTGAGACTTGTGAGTTCAAGAAAACACTACATGCTGCAGCAAGTTAAATCAGTGGGCCTTGGGGTTATTATCTAATGGAAGCAGACCAAGCATTGAAGTAGGCTGGAAAACTTCACTGGCAAATGTTACACTTCAGGAAGAAAGCTGCTCTCTAACTGTACTGCATCATGAGATAAATCAGCTTTTAGGAAAAAGGATGTAGAACTAGTTGGCATTTGGGCCTAAAATTGACAGAAAGTTATAAATTCTTCAAATACAATTATTTAAACAGGTAAGTGTATTGAATATACTTTACTAAATAGGCATTGCAGAAGATCCAGCAGGTTACAAAACAATGGTAAGTAGCCATTAGAACAGGGTACTTGTATTTTTACTCATTTGAGGTAATAATATAGAGATGACTAGGCTCATGTTATGTATGTGTGCTGATTTTGGCTGGGATTGAGATAATTTTCTTAACGATGGCTGCTGAACATAAAAGTTGACAATATAGAGATGTTTTTGTTATTGCTGAGCAGGGCTTGCACAGAGCCAAGGCCTTTTCTGGTTTTCTTATGGCCATGGTGGGGAGGAAATTGGGGGTGCCTGGGAGGAGACACAGCCAGGACAGGTGACCCAAACTGACCTAAGGGAAATTCCAGACCATGTGACATCATGCTCAGGATATAAAGCTTCGAGGAAGCAGGAAGAGGGGGACATTTGAGTGATGGTGTTTGTTTTACCAAGTCACCATTGCACATGATGGCTCTCTGCTCTCCTGGAGATGGCTGAACACCTGCCTGCCAGTGGGAAGCAGTGACTTAATTCCTTGTTTTGCTTCACTTTTGTACAAAGCTTTTGCTTTCCCTATTAAACTGTATTTATCTTAACCCACAAGTGTTCTGGCTTTTACTCTGCTGATTCTGTCCCCACTCCTGCTGGTGGGAGAGTGAGAAGTGAGAGTGAGAAGCTTAGCTGCTGGCTGGGGTTAAACCACAATAATAGGTGTGCTGCTTTTAGCTGAGATAGAGGTAATTTTCCTCACAGTAGCCGATATGAGGCTGTGTTTGGATTTGTGCTGGAAACATGTTGATAAGACAGGGATGTTTTAGTTACTGCTAGGCAGTGCTTACACAGTATCCAGGCATTCTCTGCCTCTCACATCACCCCCACCACAACAGTAGGAGGCCAGCCTGTATCACTGTAATGATCCCTTCTGTTTTAAAAGCTCTGAATACTATACATAATCCCTGTAATTAATCTAGCTCCATAGGCTTCTGTTTACATGTCAGTTATTTTGGCTGTGTGTATCAGAAGAAATAACTGGTTGCAAGCAGTCAGGGTTTATTGAAAGAAGGGAATTACTATTTGGACTGAAGTCTGTTTCTAAAAAGCCTGCTGTATAAGCCTATGCTCATTGGAAACACCGAAGTTGATCTTGATGACACATCCTATTTGCTGAAAGTTTACGGTAGATTGACTCATGCAGTTTTATGTTGTGCTCAGTTCAAAACATTTTTTTTTTTTTTGGTTGAGTGGTAGCTGTTTCAGTGGTTACCTTTTGGTTTGATGGTTTGTTTTTATAGGGCAGAGAAAGTTTACCCAAATTATGAGCAGTTGCCAGTATTGCCTGAAGAAAAATGTCATCCTGACATTGATTTCTTTGGGGAATGAATCATGCAGCTATATAACTTTTAGCAGGGCTGTCTGTCTAGATTTGTGATCTTTTTCTTTCTTTTAGTACAAGGTTTGTCACTTGAAACAATGTGTGATGTCTCGTCGTAAGCATATTTATAGTTTTCCCCCTGTTTACCAACAGTCCTGTTCTGTGTGTCATTCATGTCTGGCATATGCATCATCACTAGTTCCATTCCAGTATAGAAACCCATAATTTCACTTTATATTTTGTCCATATGCATCATTTTTGTGGTTATGTTTTATCCATGATGGGGGAATTACAAGAAGGCCGTCTTAATGATAGAAACCATAACATGTACCAAATATAGCACAGTGTGGATAATTGCAGACAGGAGTTTAGGGGTATTTTTGGTTTTTACAATTAATGACAGCCTACATAGAAATTTTATTGAATTGCATCACATAAAAAACCACAAACAGAAAACCAGTGACACATTCCTTTGGAGACCTCCCTTGAGCTCATCTAATCCAAAGAAAATCAAAATGGCCAAATCTTTAAATCAGCACTAATAGAAAACCTAAGTAATGAATACAGCTTGATGGATTTCTTCAGGTCAGATCCTGTTCACTTGAAATCTTCCACTTAGAAGGAAAGGACTGAGGAATCCCAGGAGCAACAAAATCAAAGCAGCAGATGTTTCTAGTCTGGTTCTAATCTCATGTAATTAGAAAAACAGATAAATCATAACTTCTCCCTGTCTCATCCCTGTTTTCTTTTTAAGATTGATAATTCCCTTTTTTTCCTTGTTCTATTACTGTGAGTCCCTGTTACTTACTATTTATTAAGTGCTGATTGATACAAATCTTCAGAGGTATAAAGCCATAATGTTTGCCCTGATGTTCAGGGGCTCTTGTCAACAAATCTCATCTCTTGCCCTTTGTTTCCTTGAAAAAGGGCATGTCAGCATTCAGTTTCTGACTCCAAGGCCTGCCCACCCCCCATGGAGCAGCACTTGCTGGACATGTGCCTGTCGGTATGGCAGAGCATGACAGCAGGTACAATCATCACTTCTGAGGAAGTTGTCACTGAGCATTCAGTTACTGACTCATTCCCCACTACAAATCATTCTTAAAGTAAAACATGTGAATATCTTCCTAGTGCTGATTGACAGTAATTCACTTTCAGATTGATTAAGCCTAGATTTTTTTTTTTTTTAAGTTACCATTGAAAATAAGCCAGTTCCAGCTGGGGAACTGGCATAGGCAGCATTGGGCAGGATGCAAGTTAAAATCTATTTCCAGTGCTCATCTGTACCCTTGTGAATTGGCTTCCCACCTCTGTGAGCAGGTGCTGCGCCATCCTGCTGCAAGAGTACGAGGGTGGGCAGCCAAGCCATCATGTGCACACACTCACTGTGGGCAGGAGGGGCACAAATCCAAGCCCAGGAATGTGGATGCAACAGCATGGCTGGAGTGTAAGCACAGATTCAAGAGTAAATGTACCGTGTCAACAGCATGTGGCTGCAATCACCTGTGATATCAGCCAAACAGCCTCTTTCTCTGTGTGAGATCATTTTCATTGCCAAGGGATCAAGACATATACTGCACCAGGAAAGAGGTGAAGAAGGAGAAGCACAGTCAGATCTTTGTGATGGGTTGTACATTCATGCTCTCCCTGCTCTTTGCACAGCCTTTTTGCTTTTGATTATGTTGTTGGTCTTTGGAAAGAGAACAACTGATCTGTGATGCAGCACTGTGGATACTTTGCACAGAAAAGCTCTTCTGTGCTGTAAAGCCAAGGGCCAGTTAAGATAAGAAGTAATCTCTTACCATTAACCCAACTGCTCATAAATTCAGGTCTCTTAACTCCTTCTGGCTGGTAAGAACTTAAGGATGTGCTTTTAACTGCCTGATGGTAAGACCTCTTTGCCACAGAACAGTACAAGAACCTGCCAGGATCTATTCTTTGCTCCCAACTCATGCTGCTCTTACCAAATTGCAAGCACCTGGCAGATTGTGGCAATTTCCTCTCCCTTAGACTGAAAGTGACCCTGAATAAGAATAGAGCTGGAATCTCCAAATCACTTGGAGAAATGACAGTGCTTCATAATGTTTTACTGATGCTGTTGGACACAGTCCGACACTGTCTTTGGAACTGATTTAATCTTACTTGTAAACACATAAATTCTTTTGAATGCTGTCATAAAATTCCATACATTAAACAAAACCATGCCCCAGTTTTTGGTGATGAGAATTACTGTGCTGATTTATGAACCTTTCTTCTATATCTGTACTTATATTGCTGCAGCCAGAGAGCAGGTAGATTAAAATGCAAAGCATCCAAGTAGGCGTCACTTCCCATGTGGGGAGGAGACAAACAAAAACTTGAAGTCTAAGAGAATCCCACCTCAAGCAAAAATGCAGAAAGCTCTGTGGTTCTCAACAGTTTCCATCAATAATAAAGTCATTACTATTCGGAAATCTTTTTATAACCCCTGTAGCTCATTTTTTTTTCTTGCCAGAAGTGGCTCAGGTGGCTCCTGCTCATTATTCCATGTGAATTACTCCAAATTGGTAGAAGTCACAGCAGTCCTTTTATCCAGTCTGTGCTAGTACTTTACTTTATATGTTAAACCACTATTAAACTCAAACCCAATCATAATGACATCCCATTGTACACCTAAGCAAGTATCCACAATTCAGAGGCATGCATATGAATTAGGAAGTGGAATCCAGCCTTCCAGTTCCAAATCACATGTCAAACTCTCCAGAGGTACCAGCAATAATCATCACCAAGTATGGTTTAATTTTTAAAATCTTTATTTTAAATTTAATTTTTTAAATATCTTAATTTTAAAATCTTTCTTCATTACACAAAACTTGATCTTGCAAAAAGACTTAATTCATTAGCAGGTTAAAAAAAATAATAAAACAAAGGGCTTTCTGAGTATGAACTGAGTGAAAGAGGTTTTTTCCTTTAGTTTTGTTATGCTGTCAAGTGGAAAATAAGCCACCACCATCACCCTGCCTCCTTTAAACTAGCAAACAGTCTGGCAGACAATAGCTAGGAAAATGGGAGAATGAGGCTCAAAACTTTCTTTTTCTAGCCAGAAAGACACCCACACAGACATGAAACCAATGTTACAACACATTACACAACACTGTGTGTCCCCAAACAGCAGGGAAACAACTTAGGACGTAAGACAGAGTTCAGTGGGCAGGACAGATGTCTTGAGACACATTTGGTAGCAGGGTTCAGGCAGTGACCAAGGCCAGAAGCCTCTGGGCTTGGAGGGAGGTTTTCAAGCTTTGTCTGTTTTCCCACTGTCTTGTTTTCCTCACATCCTTGCCCTCTCTTTTAGCTGGACCTTGCAGGGCAGGTAGCTGTCTCCTGGTTTGTTGTTTCTTTTGCAAACTGCTGAAGTGCTAAAAGCTGTTTGGCTCTAGCTGTCTTCAGAAGGTACGCAGCAGAGTTTGAACTGAAAAGGAAGAAAAAAAGAGAAACTAAATAATTATAAATTTAGATGATCTGTATAATAATAACCTATAAGGTTAACCTATAATATGGTTAATGCAAGACACATCAGCTGAATTCTAGGACCAGAAGAGTAAGATCAAGTAGGACTGGTGGAGCTTGAGGTTTGAAGTTTTGTTGCTCTGCATGATAAATGGGTTCCATACAAAATCCACAGATCAGCACATCACCTATGTACCACTTAATAATTTTAGGGTTTTCTCCTGGACACAAGCCTAACATCTGCCATGTCCTGTGACTGTCTGCCCCCATCATGTGGCTTTTTCCAGAGCACCCCACACAGTTCACCACTTCATGAAAGGGTTTCAGAGCATGCTGGAAAGCAAAGCTCAGCTTTGCCCTAATCCAAGGCTTTGTACAAGGTTCTGTCAATTTGTGTTGTGATGCAAATGACTTTTCTGTTCTCTGAAGAAGTGTTAAAGAGAGCAGAATCAACCTTTTTCAGTTTGTCATGGTGGGTAGTATATCTATTTTCTGGGGCAACTTGTGCACCACTTTGCCACTAATCCATGCTATAAACATAGAAAGCAAACTCAAAAGACTGCACACCAGTGCTATTTCAGTTCACAGCTGTGTGTCCAGGTCTGTTTCTAAATAGAAATACTTTCATTAGCCATGCAATCCTCTGTTTAATTGCTTACATGATTTCTGTTTTTTTTAAGAAAAGAGCCTCAAACCAGAATGGGAAGGGTATAACTAGGCAGGACAGAAGTGTGATTCCAGGCAGAACATTATATTTGGTTCCTATTTCTGCAGCCCAAAATAAGAACTCTCCAAAGAACATCAGGGATGTTCAAATTCCAGAGCCAGAATTGAGCTCCATAGCTCAAGACATGATGTGATCTCTAGGAGGAGAGTGAAGAACTCTGAAAGACAGAAATGCCTGAGATAAGAATGTAAAAATCTGAAATGCCCATAATCTCCCATGTGTAAACAAACAGTTAAATTTATGTCAGGGAGCAACATGTTTAGTTTTCTGAAGAAGACAAGTTTCCCAGAAGGAATTACATAAATATTTATGAAAATGAAGCAGGAAATATTTTCCCAGGGTAGGACACTGTTCAAGCACTGCATCAGGTCAGTAGAAGCTGGGGTTTATTTTGTCAGCCTTCCCCTGGAACTGAATCATTGCCCTTCTGTTTGCAAAAATCTGTTCTGACACAGGAAGAGGCTGCATTTAGATAAACACAATTACAAGCCACATTGAGTATTTCATTTCTATCACATCTCTGAATACATATGTGAATGCCTTAACATTTTTTGATAGCTTCTCTGAGTGATTGCATGGAAAACAATAGCAATAAGTATCTGTCTTAGGACTCTCTGCAAGTCTGGTGCCATTATGTCAAAAGTGTCTTCAGTAGAACTGAAAGCTGCAGGGAAACAGAGAAGCATTGTCAATCCAAGTGTTCACAATAAAAGTATTTATAAAACATTCACTGTGAGCCAGGACATTCTTGCTAAGTGCAAAAGTTAGAAACAAAGAGTTGTAATGCAGTGTACCTGGGTGAGCAGAAGTTGTACACAATTGAGGTCTGTTTACCAAATGGGGTACAGGGGTCAGTACTGCACCTCGTAAAGCATCCAGCAGCTCTCTGAATCTGTGCTCTGCAACCCGAGCTCCTTATGAGAATTCGGTGCTGACCAGCTGTTCTGTCCCCTGGGCACCAGCTGCACCAGCTCCAAATCCCTCCTGCCTCACAGCAGGTATGTACAGCTGGAACCTGTGCCAGCTTTTCTATTTAAGGGCTAAAAGCTGAAGGAAATAGGAGTGGGAAAGGAGAGGTAGGAGCATCCCAAGAAGGGGTTGTAGCTCTAGTGCAGACCCCAAGTTTTCCTGAGTGCCATCACTGTGTCAGACAAGAAAAAGCTCACACCCATCCTCAAAGTACCCAACTCAACAGAGAGCCAAACTCATCAGCAGGAAACCAGAGATCATAGTTGATACTGGAGCATAAATTTCTATACAGCTGAGGCTGATGAAGCCTCTCAAACATCCAACAAGGTGTTGGATCATGATCTATAATCATTAGAGTCCTACAAGCTCTGTTTACTAAACATATAAGCCATAAGATTTTGGACAATTTTGTCCTTAGGTTGGTTGTTTTTTGTCAGCTATTTTCAGGCATTTCAAAATCTAGTAATTGTTTATATCTCAATCAGAGGAACAACAACTCTGGAGACTGTGTTTACAGGCTTGAGTAGCCATTGCATGGTGTCAAAACCAAACTCAGCATTTTACAAAATAGCCTTAGTATTACTTTCCTCCCTACCCATTGCAAACCATGATACTCTGCCCTTCCTCTTCCATTTTCTCTAAGCTTTGCCACCATGATTGATGTATCCAGTATGACGGAATGAAATACCCCAAAGCATCACAACCCCTGACACCAGAAGAGAAACCATTTAGGATCCCAAAGCAAAGATGTAGGCTACCTTTTTATCTTTCCTCTTCAGGTGCTCCCAAGTTTATTCAGTACAGTAAGGTACAGAAGGGGAATGCTCTCCTTAATGCTGAATTTGGGTTAGAAAGGATGCCAACAGACTCTCAACACTTATGGCTGAATCAGCCCACAGTTGCAAGCAGGATGTATTAACCTGCAGTCCAACCACAGGATCTGTGACTCTACAAATTATGAAAATTGGCTGTAGATCTGGCCACCTTCTGATGAATAGTATTTCACCCTGTTGTCCATGCTCCTTATAGTCTGCTGACATTTAACTACTAACATCTGAAGAGTAAGCAAATGAAGGATATGCAAATCTCCAAGGAAGTTACTTGGACTCCAAATAGATAATGCACAAGACAAAGGTTACCTGACTAGTGCTCCTCTCAAAGAACAGAATCTTTCTGGATATTCTTCATGTCTTTTCAGGATTTCCTTGTAAAACATTCATGCCCTTGGAAGCATTTGTTTTGTGACTTTTATGTCTGGACAATGTGGCCTAGTTTGTTTTTCTTCCTTGCCTACAGTCATTTCTTTAAGCCTGATTCAATGAGAATTAACATGCACAATAGGTACTCTGCTTCATTAAATCTCCATCAGCAATGAAGCTGCTTGAAGAATTTTCATTGAAACTGGTTTGATAAATACTGATTTGCTAACACCCAAGCTTTTTGTGGTAGTACATCAGTTTTGATGCATTGCCTGTTAAGGCAGGTTTTCTAGCTCCAGGACAGCATTCCTGGTCCAACACACAGGACGACATAACTGATTAGCACGCATCCTTGTAATAAAGCAATATAACCTTAAGGCTCTACTGCAAGCACTGGTTTGAACTAGGCAGAGAAATAATTAAAATCTGGATGTCCTACATTTTGAGTAAGTGTTTTCATTTACCAAGTTTTTAGATGCATTAAATCTAATTTTTCACAGTATTTTTAGGGGGCTAGTTACTGTCATGGAAGGTGGGGTGGAGGTCGAGGAAGAGTAGAGTCTTGATTTATTTTCTAAAGTGGAATGAAAACATTTGTAAATGATCACATAACTGTCAGAAAAATGTTCCTTGCTTAGTTCTGGATAGTAACTGAAGTAGTTAAACAAATGGTTTCCTCTCTCACTTACACTTTACCCCTCTTTATCCCTGATAAATAACAAACAAGTCACTGTAAGTCTCTCAGTACCGTGGAACAGATAGCATCATTCATGTCAGTTTGGCAATGTTTCCCAAAATGCCTCCTCCAACCCAAAGTACACTAGCTTCCCACTCCTACGCTCTCTCTTGCTCTTACATTGACCTTCTGCTCACAAAATGGAAAGTGAAGAGAAGAAAAAGTTAAACAAAACAGATTTACAGTGTACAAGTCAGAGGCACAGTGCCCAATGCAAATCACAGAGGAACAAGTTTATTTCTGGTATGACTCTACCCAATTATAATCCTGGCTTGGTCTTTCCTTCCCCTCTAGCTGTGTGTACCCCTGATCAAGGTCACATTTGAGGGGGTAAGTTAGATGAGATTCTTTAGGACAAACTCCACTATTTATTTCTGAAAAGCACTGTATACAATTTAACAACAACAACAACAACAGTTTTGGAAAGGGGGACAGTCTATGAGTAGGCTAGAAAGAAAAAGGAGAGGAGAATCTTGACCCTTTTGGGGACTTCAGCCAACATTTTATCAGAGATGAAACCCTGAAGTCAGAGCCTTCCTGCAGGCTTTAAGTAAAGGTATTCACTCTTACATCAGTACTGTTGCTTATTCTGTATGCCCAAAGGCTGAAACATTAAGACTAGGGAACCAATACTCTCTTAAATAATGAGGAAAGCCTCTCAAAAGCTATTAACATAGGAAATACGTTTTTTCCTAGAATGGAAGGCAAACACCTTCACACACACTACATAGTTCAAAAGCCTAGTTCAGATTTTTGAGTAGCTGTCTCACTGTGTGAGAAACCAGAAGTTAACAAAATTCCTGGAAATATTACAATAGTTATCTCTTCTTTCTTTTCTGCCAGGCTACCTTGAACATCCTCCTATTCCCAATTATTCTGCTCTCCTTAAGAAAGAGCTAGAGTTTTTTCTAGGGAGGAATTGCACACAGATAGGTATCTGTCATAGCTCCTTCCAAAAAGAAAGGTGCTTGCAACCTGTTCCTCCATCCAAGAGGTCTCCTACACTGGTTTCAGGGCCTCAGCACCCAGCTGAACAGCTGAAGGTTACCTCAGGATTCGAACCAGCTGGAGATTTCTCTGGACAACCCAAAGATAATGTTCTATTGGAGTCTATGCTACACCACTGTCCCAATACATGGCCTCTCCCAGTGCATGGGACGAGTGATATGGGAGAAGGTGATGCAGTCATTCAAGCTCATCTTGCTCTGTGTCTTCTGCCCTGAAGTTTGTCCCTTCCGTACTATGTCCCTCAACATGATCTGGGTTGGGGCTGACATTGTGGAGCTATCTGTAAGCATAAACCCCTCATTTGTGGGTTTCAGGCTAAAACATCCATGGGTGATGTAAACTTTTCATTTGCTGCTCTGGGGACTGTGGGTACCTGGCACCCAAAAGGCAAGATACAGCACCAGAGATTTCCACCCATAGTGCACTGGCAGCTTGTCTGTTGTCATTAACAGTCTCCTTGGTGGAAAGCTTTTATGGAAAAGTATCTCTACATGTTATATGCACTCTGCATTACTCTTCCAGTACAAAACCAGCCAAATGTATCCTATAACTAATTAGTACACACTTGGATACAGTATCAAAGTCTTTTGTCCCTTGAGTAAGTGAAAAGCTGGGCATGAAGAATCAGTGCCGAGAGGAAAAAAAGTTACAAGAGAGACATTTCCATATGTTGGAGAAATTTTCCATGGCAAAAGCAGCTAAATGTCTCACAGATAAGAGATAAATTGGAATAAACAGCTGTCAGTGTTAAATAAATATCCTGGATAATGTGCAGACAGAAATAACTACATCGTCAAACTCCTTTCTTCACTTTATTTAGCTGGTATTTATTCTTGTATGTAGCTCCCAAGCTTTCCACTGCTCCAGTTAGTGAAGCATTTATTTTTGAGTCAGCTGCATTTCTTAAGACTATAACAACGAAAGGCATTTCCTGAGAAACTGCAAGGATGAGCAGCAAGAAAGAACAACAGCTAAGGAAGTATGGGACCCTTGTAGTGTTTTTTATCTTGCAAGTTCAGATTTTTGGTTTTGATGTTGACAATCGACCTACAACAGATGTCTGCTCAACACACACAATTTTACCTGGACCAAAAGGTGAGGAATTATCAGGTTGCTAATGCTGAGACCAGTACTGATAAAAGCTGATTTTTTATCAGTAGAGACTTGGAGGGTTTGTGGCATGGGCTGGGCAGTGAAATATTGTAGACTGTACAAACATCTAGTAAACTGTAACTGTGATGTGGGAAAATGAAGAAGCAAGGAGATTTAAATTTTCATTTCTTTAGCTTCAGGATCAGTGTCATATATTTTCAGATAAGTTAGAGATGTCTTTTTGCATCTTTCTCCAACCACACAAATCTTCTGTTATTTTTTGTGTTTGTCATGCAATGAAAACAGCTAACAGATACAAACTGAGGAACTTGCTTAAAAGTAGGCACCTATTGTGAACTGTTAATGGTCTGCTTTGCATCTACAGATAGGCAGAGATATACAATATCTAAAATGACCAAACTGCCATTATTTTCAAATGTTTACTTGTAAATATACCTCTGCTACATTCATCAGACCTGATCCAGTAGCTCTTGTTGAATTAAAAAGGACCTTTGCTACAGATTTCAGCGAGAACTAGATCAACTCTGGCATGTACAGGTCTTTTATCTTCAAAATACTTTGCAAATATCTGAAACCAATTTTTCTGCATTAACTTACTTTTTCTGTAACACAACTAACATCAGTGGAATTGCCTGAAGGGTATCTTATTAGGTCCATGACATACAAATCTATCTTGCAGTGACAGATCTAAAATATATACTCCACACCATGGCTGTTGCACTTTTAAGCTATTGCTTTCTTTTTAGTAATTCGTTGTATTTTTCTATAGGCTACAAACTGAGAGAAAAAAAAAATGCAGCTTATTTAAATTTAAAGCAGAAAAAAGATTATCAAGTCAAGAGCACTGCTACAGACTCATTTGTTTTTATGATGGATTATTCAAATGCATGCTGCTTAAAAGACCATTTTTAATCAGGAAATTAATTTCTTTATGATTACAATCCAAGCTTAAACTTTTGCTGCCACAGCATAAATGCAGAGAGATGTAATGATCCCCAAGGGAGCTAGTGCATGTTGGTTTAGTTAGTATCGAAGTGATGGCAGGCTGGAGAACAAAGTTTGACAAAATTGTGTTTAACAAATCACAAAGCTAATGACGGAGGTCTTGTGACAACGCAGAGTAGCTGGGAGTCCAGCTGGCTTCTGTGGTCTACCTTATACAGAGAGCATTTGAAGGGTAGATATTATTATTCTTTGTAAATGCGGTGCTGAGAAAGTCAGGATTTAGTCATTACCAGTCCTGTTCTTCCTGGCTGACATCAAGACACAAGATGAGACCAGCAGTCTGTTGGCACAGCTCAATCTACTACTTTAGATCACCATCTCCATGATCCATGCTTGGTAGAAGGAGTATTGAGTATACATCACCTCCAAATTACTGGCTCATATCCACTGCAGGTCATCAAATACATTTTGGAAACTATGTGCTATGATCCTATAGATTAATTTCCATTCCTATCAGAGCTGAGCTCATCCAGGACAGTTACAAGTAGCCCTTACTGGCATTGGTTGTTTTAACTTGCAGTCATCTGGGCAACTAAAGACTGAGCAGGCTGAGTGTATGAACTACCCTCTTACTTCTCAGGCGTCCCTTGCAGTCAAAGATGAAACATGCTTACCTAATAGGCCAGAAGAAAGTCTGTCCCGCTGTCAGTTTTCTTTCATCTATCTTATGTCTATAACTCAGAGCACATGATCCCAAGTTTATGACCACAGCCACAGGCAGAACTTTGCAGTTTAAACTCTAACCTTGATAACTGACAAGCCTCTGACTCTTGCTGCTGTAGTTTTTATTCCCTGTGCAACATCTCTTGTGTCCTTTTGTCCACTGTTCTCTTAAAAATGGGTTTTGACTCATCCTGAACAAATTTTACCCCCTCACCTCCACCTGCCCAGCATCTCAGCTATAGTAAAACATGTTGGTGCTCACAGAAGACAGAGGTGCTGATCTCACACACAATATTTACCAGCTATTTCTACCACCATATGTTAGATTTCTGTTGTGGCAACTTCGTCCTTCCATGAGAACATGGCAGTGTTTAATGGGCCAAAGCAAAAAGAAGTATAAGAATTAGAAGGTATTCAATAGCTGTAAGACTTCCTACACTGTTCCACCTCACCTATCCCAGTGCAAGGCATAAATTTTCCCATAGGCTAGATCCAGTCTGTGAGCTAAGGCTGGGATGGACCCTAGTCCTGTGCAGCAGAGATAAATACTGCTGTTTCCACCACACAGTACAGTGGAGAGGAGAGCACTGAGGGAGAAGGGGTGGGGGGGGGGGCCTTGGAGAGTTCAGAATTTATAACCCTTTATTGCTTGTACTATTGGAGGCTGCTTGACTCAATCCTCTAGGTATTCACAGTTGCTAGAGGAGCAAGCTCTCAACCTCTTCCCATGCTCACTGTGAAAATCACCTGTTCAAGAACAGTTGTGAAGATGGGCCACTTACACAATCCACATGTAACTTGTCCAAGTTGCTTTGTGCACACGATGTTCCTCCCCTTCAAAAACATCTCTTTGTTATGCTCATACCTGAGATGTCACAAGAGAAGTATGACAGGAGCAGTGGGATGAAAAAAAAAGGTGACTCCAGGCTGATTATCAGAAAAGTCTTCAAACAGCCTGTGACAGTCCCACCAACTCCCAGAAACCATAAGGCAAAATCAGAGGCTGTTGTGTACAACAGTAAGAGCTAGAAAATACTCTAGAAGACTGCAGTCTCCCAGGAAGGGAAGCAATACAGTGAATGTCCTGTCAGGCTTTGCAGGTTGTGCTGAAAGGACAGCAGTGTGTCCAAGCTCCAGTGCCTGGTGCAATGAACCCCACGGATTCCAGCCCCATCTCACGTGGTGCCCCTTGCTGGTTCCCCTCGCTGGGGCAAGCAAATGAAACCTGAAGCCCGTTTGCCAAGAGTTATGCAAAGAAATTTGTAAAATGGGCACTCCAGGAACACAGAACATTAAAAAGAATAAAATAAGAGAGAGACAAAAGTTGGCACTCTTCTGCATTTCCTTTTCTAGGCAATACTCAGGTGTCTTTTCACAAAGAAGGTATTATTTTCAATGAAATATTTGCAATGGCTGTCCTGTACTGCCTTCCTGAAAAACTATTTGAGGTACACAGGCAGCTGGCTTATATTTCTTATTGAAATACCCTAGGAACACCCCTGCCCCTCTTATCCCCTTCCCCACTCTGCCCACCACCCCCCCATCCAAAAAAAAAAAAAAAAAAAAAAAAAAAAAAAAAAAAAAAAAAAAAAAAAAAGAAGAGATTTTCAGTGTTCATAACTAGTGATTTTTGATGTTTGACTTGAGAGGTTGGGAACTACTTGGTCCTAGCCAGGCTGTAATGGCACAGGAACTCTGAAAACTTACATTAGGTAACACTGTTTCACAGCTGAGTAACTGGGACAATAAAGACCATGTTCTGTACTTCATTGATCTCTTGAGTCCAAAGAGATCCAAGAAATGAAACAATGAATTTTTCAGGGAAGCCAGGTTCTTGGCCTAGCAAAAGTAGTCATGGCGCTATTGCTTAATTTCCACCCTTCCAAGCCTGGAAGCAAAGCAGGCTGGCTGTTGCTGCTGCTGAGAAAGGGTCTGGGACTGTGGGGAGGCAGCACCTAAAATAGTGAGAGCAAAGGCACCAGCTTTGGTTGTTGCCCTGGCAGTGTCAGGAGGATCAGGCTCTGCTCCTCTGGACTCTGCCTTCGAGGGGTGTACCAACTCTGTCCTTTCTTCCAGCCTGCTCTCCCCTAGACACTGCAGGCTCTGATCTGCAAAGAAAGTTTTAAATGGGCTGTTGACATAGATGAGACAGGAGTTGACATGCTCTGAGTCAATAAGCAACAACAAATAAGCAAATAAGCAAATCAATAAGCAACAACATGAGGGTAGAAATAAGCAGAGGAGGACCCAAAACTCTGACTTCTGAACTCCCATTAAATAAGTGAGCAGGGGCTGGCATTGCAGAAGCTGGTTTCACATGGGTTCATGGGATCTCAGCACTTCAGAAGACTGGCTCTAGATCTTGCTATCTGTCCTTGATCCCAGTTCATTTTCTTTGAAATCCAGACACAAGAACTTTGAAAGTCTTGAATCAGATCCAGGTTGAGAAACTGGAATGAGATGAAACCTGAAGAGCACCAGGAGTTTCCCATAGCAATTTAGATGTAAAAAGGTTTCCTTATCATTATTTCTGACAAATGATGCTTATAAACTCTGTGACATCTGCTGGTACCTCAAAATAGCATTTACTGTGGTCACCAGTATAGCTGTCCTTCTCTCAGCTTTAATTGCACTTACGTAGTTCCACTCCTGGAAAATCTCAAACTCTTTCAGAAACCAGATACACTGCTATCCTCGTTGCCTTCCAAAAATATAAAATGCCTTACCACATCCTATAGCTGTTCAAATCTGTAACTAAACTTCCCTCTTAGTGCCTCATTTTTGATCTGAAGAGTCCTTTAATTTCAACACATAATTCTACTTTTCATGGCTTCTAGAATTCCTTGTTTTAGCACACAGTGAGTTTCTAGAGATTATCAGCCTGAGCTACAAACCATGTATGTGGAGACTTAAATACATAAATTCAAAAGACAGTGGGTCTGGTTTTCTTACCAATGGCAGTCTCATTCCTTACTGAAGCCACCATAACTCATGGGTCTCTGAGATCATGTCAGAATTGCAGTGCAACAGGCTGGGAAAATCAAATCAGGCAGACTAAGTAAAAAGAGAATCAAGAATTACTGAAAATATTTCTGTGTTATTAAAGAAATAATGTATATTCCATTCATGCACAAAGGCCCACACTTTCAAATAATGCTAATCAGCAAAGGTTCACTGAGCCTACTGAAGGCTTGGCTATGCCTCATGCAATGCAATAGGAGAGGAAGGTGTCTTTAATGAAGTCAATAAATATTTAATAAGTAGAAAAGCAATCAGAGGATTCTTTTTTTTCCCTTGAAGATTCTTTTTATTTTACAAGGAAAGGGCTTGTATTGCCCAATTTGAACCTGAGTGAAGAAAGATAACCTATGTAAGAATGGGGCATATGTAGGAGCCCTGCATGTTCCCACAGGACATCTGGGAAGGTGACTATGGATGCAGTTTCACACTACAGCTGAACATACTACTCAACCCTCAGGTTTTCTGACAAAAAACAGGAGGCCAAACATCTTCTTTTTCTTCCACTCTGACCATGCTGTCCCCACTTCACCTTGCACTGGCTCAGCTATTTCACAGAATCACAGAATGTTCTGAGTTGGAAGGGACCCACAAGGATCATTGAACCCAACTCACATGAATGGCCCGTCTGAGGATTGAACCCATGATCTTGGTGTTGCCAGCACCAGGCTCTGACCAAAACAGGCTCTTCAAAGATCTGCTTCAGCTCACTCACTAAAAATGGGTATCTGCCTTATTGACATTCCTCTGTTTAGGGAGATGAATTTCTTCAAAATAGGGTCAAAACAGTGCTCAGCATCAGGCAGAGGGGAGGGAGGTGTGCAGGACAGTGCTGGGAACTGAGGGGAGGAGGAACAACAGGGAAGGGAGTGTCATGTCAAGCAGCTGATGTCAAGAAATCCTGTCCTCATTAGTCAAATGCAGCATGAAAGCAAGAATGTACACTGTTATGGGAAATTTGCTAAGGATCTAAAAGAGACTGAAAGTGAAATTAGAGGAAATTTTGAGTCTTTCCATTGACGTAACTGTGACGTGCTCATACATTGGAAACACAAACTGGGCTGTGTTTGCTTATTTCTTAAAGTCTGTGACTCCCTCTGGTGACAAACCCTCTCAGAAGACATTGCGCATGCCCAAGTGCTGCAAGGGTTCTCCCTGCTCAGTGACTCAGTGTCCCAGGCTGCAGAGTTGATCCTGTGGTTATCTGTAAGGTTCTTCCAGGAAGGCAGGCATTCAATTGCTCCTGTAGTGTTCTCAAGGCTTCAGAATTATGCTCATCTCCTTATCCTTTTAGTTTAATGCCCAGGAGAGGCAGAAATAACCTGTATTCTTCACATTCTGTCTCTGGAGGTGGGGAGGGTCCATCTGCCACCTCAGGTGGGACTAAGAGCATGAAACATGGAGCTCAGCAGAACTGTGCCACACGTGTAACAAATTCCATACAAAGCCTTTGTGGCAGGGCATTGGCTATGCCTGGGAATGATAAATGTATCTAAGGCAAGCAGTGCAAAGCTGCTTGCCTTGTTTGAGAATACCACCATGTGGTATTCTCACAAGATTAAACATTCTTCCCTCCTAACAGCAAATTAGTCATTCGGCCCAGGACTTTTCAAGGACTTTTTGGCTGGTAGTGGGATTTTTTCAGTTTAGAGTGTCTGGTATAGGAGGACAACTGTGATGTAGCCCAGCAATAAGTGATGTTTCTATCATTTAAAAGCATGGGTATGCCCTGGATTCTGGAGGGAGACATACCTGAAAAAGAGAGGATGAGAGAGGATTAACATTTCTGTAGTGTTTTTGCTGAGGAGACAGGAACTGGAATTGACCTGAGGCCATGACATAGCAGCACACCTGACAAAGTGGTCCCAGGGAGTCTCTTAGCATAGCTCCAAGTGTACTGAGAGGTCCTCATGCATAAACTCAGTTTGGAGTCTCCTTCCAGCTTTAGCTTTTAGGCAGCCTTCAAACATGCTGTCAGCCCAGAAAAATGTGGGCTCCATAATCCCCAGGAATTATGTCCAGGTTCTCCAAGAACCATGGTCAGCCCTTGATTACAAGACTTGGAAAGTCACTAAATATATGTGAACAAAATCTATGAACATGAAAACATCCTCAATTAATGAATACAAACCAGATAAATTGCCTACAAAAGATTCAGCAGGGAAATCTAAGTCACTTGAAGGTCAGTAAATTCCTACTAATTAAATACTTACCAAAAGTAACCTCTCAACATTTAGTTATTTAGCATTATTTAGTCAAACTCCAAAAAGGAGAGAGCCTCTTTCAACTGCCTAAAAATCCTGCTGCTGATTAGACCTTCAGGATTCTCCTAAGCTTGTTTACAGAAGGTCTGTAGTACTGTCTCAATTACAACTAAAATTTTCTAATGACTGCAAAATTTACTTACTTTTTATGGCTTCTGCTCTTCTGCCTTGCACAGTTCCAAGCTGGAAGAGTCTAGTAATTTACTGCTTCAGATGGTTCTTTTAGCAATCTGGTATTTCATCTCAGAAGAAACCAATCAAATTGCAGAAATACTATCAAGGCTGAGAAGTAGTCTTACTTCAGTTAATGACTCCAAGTGCTTCTTCACCCATGCTTCAAATGCCAGTGCAGTGCATTATCTGACATCCCTGCAACCACAGTTTTAAAGTGATAATCTGCTAATTAGGTCAAAATTGAACCTGACACTACCCTAAATGCAAACCAGCACAAAGGAGAGGTTAATATCTAGGTACAGGTAACAAGCATTTGAAGTCGGGATCAGACAATTCACGTTGCGCAAACCACTGTACTACAGAACTCAAAAACTCAGTCCAGAGTACTAGTAGGACAGATATTTCTTTCCTGGAAGATTTAAAAAAAAGGTGGATAATGCAGTAGGATGGCTTGTCCACATGAAGTCTCAGAGAAAGGGAGAGATACTTACAGTAAACTAGAAATAAAGCTAACTCAACCCCTGCCCAAAACAGTCAGCCAACTCTCAGTCTCTCCTACCTGGTTGCAAACCATAGCAAGGCCACAAGAGGGAAACACAACCCAAGAGTTCACATTTCATGGCAAAATTTGAGATCACAGCCCATAGCAGCTAAAGGAGGATGCAGCATGTACCATTTCAGCAGGCACTGGGCTTAATCGAGTCTTAAATTAACAACAAGATTGTATCCCTAACTAATACTGTTTATTTCGACACTTGTTTTGCAATGGCCTACCTATTCTCAGATGACAGATGGGGAGAAAAGCAGGATTACTCTCTCTCACAGAAAGACAAATTATTGTTCTTCCCATTTTCCAGGAGATGAAAAATAAGACAGAGTGTGGCAGACTTCTTTACACCAAGATGAAACAGGTGATGGAAATTATTTCCATCTCTTTTAGGCTTTCAGAGGTCTTAAGCAAAAATTTGGATCACATAAGGTGTTAACAAAAGTTGAGGCACTCCCTGATCTCTGGAAATCTCCAGAACAAACTTTGCCACACTCTTCACTCCTTCCACCTGTCAGCTCTCAGGCTGATGGTCCATACAGGACAACATAGCTTCAACTCCAGCAGCCCTAGGTGCGAACATCTTGTTCCAAAGTCCCTCAGGAAAAGTCACTGGATCTTCCAGTGGTTCAAAATGTTGAAACTGAGACAGGAATAAAACATCTTTAGAAAATAATCACAGCTTCTCCACTTGCATATTGACTTTCTTCCCTGAGTTCTATTTCTAGGACTGGGGAAGGGAAGGGAAGGGAAGGGAAGGGAAGGGAAGGGATCTTACAGAGAAGTCTTCTGCAGCAAACAACAGTCCCTCCAGAGCTTTTAACTCTACAGAGCAGCCTGCAGAGAATGTGACTGGCTGGTCTGAGGGGGGTGAGGAGGACTGCCAGGATGACAAGCCCTAGTTTGGAAGGTCAGCAGGAATATGGTTTGTTTTCCATAGGCCAAGGAACCGCCCTCAGCAGCTTCTATACCAGACCCAGAATTACAGCATATTTTACACAAAGGAATTCATTGCACAGGGAAAGGCTGGACATGAAAATCCTCCCCCATATCCCTTCTTTGTCAGAGAACATGGTCCATTTGTGAAATAATGCCACGTTGCATTTCTAGTCAAGATTCATCCAGCTTTTCCTGTCTTTAAAGCCTGCCTTGCTTCCTTTCTATTATGGCACATTTTTCCCCCTGTATGGGTTTGCAGACCATAATGAGAGCTCTTAACCTGCTCCCAAAATGTCATTCCACAAACCCTTTATCAGCCTCTGGGATCTTTTCTGAGTTTCTGAATTACTGAAAAGTGACTTTTGCACTTTTTGCAGGGGTTTCACACATGGATTTGGAAAGAACAATTTCCTCTTGTTAGCATTGAAATGAACAGCAAAATTAAACCATACATTCTCTGTTCTGCTGTTTGATAGTCAGTAGAATCATAGAATCATAGAATGGTTTGGGTTGGAAGGAACATTAAAGATCATCTAGTTCCAATCCTCCTGCCATGAACCGAGACACCTTTCCATTAGATCAGGTTGCTTAGAGCCCCATTCTGCCTGGCCTTGAACACTTCCAGGAATCGGGTATCCACAACTTCTCTGGGCTCACCACCCTCACAGTTTGGAATTTCTTTCTCATATCTAATCTAAATCTACTCTTCTTCAGTTTAAACTCATTCCCCCTTGTTCTGTCACTACATGTCCTTGCAAAAAGTCTCTCTCCATTTTCCTCTTAGGCTCCCTTCAGGTACTGGAAAGCTGCAATTA
>VWYP01029261.1:521185-545573 GCA_013400435.1 Pycnonotus jocosus | reverse complement strand
TTTTTTTTTTTTTTCCCCAGGCTGAACAAAACCAAATTTCTCAGCCTTTCCTCACAGGAGAGGTGTTCCATCCTGCTAATCATCTAGGTGGCCTCCTCTAGACTTGCTCCAACAGGTCCATGTCCTTCCTCTGTTGAGGACCCCAGAGCTGGATGCAGCAATGCAGGTGGGGTCTCACCAGAACAGAATGAAGGGGCAGAATCTCCTCCTCGACCTGCTGCCCACTCTCTTTTTGATGCAGTCCAGGACAGGTTTGACTTTCTGGCCTGTGAGCGCCCATGGTTGGGTCATGTCCAGTCTCTCATCCACAAACACCCCCAAGTCCTTCTTAGCAGGACTGAAACCCGGTACAAGCAGGCACCCTTTCATCAGCTCCTGGCTCAGACCCACAGCTTCAGCTGAATATTTAAGAAGCTTGGCTTTTAGAAATATACACTAGCTTTTACAGTATTTTTAAGACCTAGTGAAAAGAGAGATGTCTAAGATTTCTATTGCTGACTGCTTTTAGTCTTTTCTCTTCCTACTTTACCTGTGGAAGCTGGTGTTACAAACAAAGAACCTGGGTGAGCCAGCACACACCACATCATTTCCTCCTTGTCCATCCCTTTAGCACTGCTTCCACCCCTCAATATGAACTGAAGTTCAGCCCTTTATCTTCCTCAGCTTAGGCCACAGACCTTCCCCCCAAAGGGCATCCTGACCAACAGAGTGAGTCTGCCCTTCACAAGAGAGTCCCAGCATGGAAGGGGTTTTTTGGCATAGAGACAGACTCAGCTCAGTCCATGTAACTGGAATAGAAAAGTGCCAAACAGCTAAAACTACATTTTATGTGCTGCAATTAATGTTCAGCACTTCTCATCTGCTATCACTCCACAGAACAGCCCAAGACATGCTACCTCTGACTATAGAAGTAGAAGGTAAATCGGGAATGAGTGAACAGTATTGTTCAGAAAAAAAATTAGACACGTAATGATCAGTTTTAAAGCAACCATGGGAAGGTACTTTCTCCCCAACACATTAAAAAAATCATTGAGCTATTTGCCACAGGATATTTATTATAAGGGCCAAAGATATAAATGGGTTTAAAAGGCACAAGGCTAATTGGTGGAGGGAAGAATTCCCAGTGGCTGTTCATGAGGGGAGGGGATGCAGAGCTTGGCTCACATAAGCACTAAAACCATTGCTGTGAGAGGCTGGAAGTGGCTGCCTGGGTCACAGTCACCCTCAGTACACCTCAGTTCCCTGAACACTTTCTGCTGGGGCTGGAGGCACTACCCGAGGTGAGACAGGTTATTGGTCTTGTCACATACTGCTGTTCTGTCCTCACCTCTCTGGCTGACATCCAGACAGACTTCCCTCCCCTGGCTCTCCATATACTGAACAACAGCCTTCTCCCCTTCTGGGCAGCAGGCACAGACACAACTGGCTGCCACTACCACGTGAGATCCTCGCTGAGCCAAGAGGCTGTGGCACTGCTTCCCACTGCATGGCAAGGCTCACTGCCAGCACCGGCAGGGAACAAAAGGAGAGGCTCTGGAAGGCTGCCCGTGTTCAGTGATGGCCCTTTGGTGCAGGAGGGTTGTGTGTCTCCTCCCCACCTCTGCTGGGGGGGAGAAAAAAAATCTTTTTAGGATTTGGTTCCAAACTAAGAAGGTGAGAAAAACACCTTTAGTTGTTCCTCCAATTTCCTGCATAATGCAAAGCAACATTGTATGCTACTTGTGGAAGGAAATAACATTTCTTTCTGACTAATTGCTGCCTTGTACCTTTAGACTACATGCTGCACAGTGAGAGACTGTCTCTTCCAACATAAAAGTGCTTATACAGAGCTATGAAGGAACCTGTGAAATAGGGTCTCAATCTCATTTAGAGAAATCTCTGCACTACCATAATAAATGCAATGATTTTTCTTCTAACAGATACTCTGTGTATGACCTTTCAAAATAAAGCATTGCAGTAATTGCAAAACAAGTTTCTTGTATCAACATATAAATGTCATCTGTCAAAAAAATGAAGGCAAGAATTGTGTCATGTTGAGTGCCAAGGTCTATGTCAAGATCTATTTCAACATATTTACATTCCTCTCATTCCGAACACATCTGCATACCCTGAACACAGAGTCACTAGGAATGGAATCACTAGGAACAATTAATAAACACCTATTGCCTCCCTTGGCAGCTTGCCTCTGTGTGCATAAGTTTCCCAATATCGAAAGACTGGCTTATTTATCTGCTTTATAGGTAATAATGCTTAAAGTGCAGGAGTAGGCATTGTTGTTGTATAATGCTCATGTTGTAACAGCCTCTCTGAAAGGGAAAGTTTTTAGCTTTTCCTAAAGATTGTCAGATTCCTCATCTCTTTTCTGGAAATGTATCCCATGGCTACTGTGCCTTCAATGTGAAATAAAATGAAATCAGTAGTAAAAAAAATAAACCCCATGAACTTTTCTTTCTGAGTGTGTATAGTTGTACTACTGCACTGAGAAAAGTATACTATGATGACTTATTTTCTGGTTTTTTGGAAGGGGATGAAGGTGAAAAGGGAGACAGAGGAGAAGTAGGCAAACAAGGAAAGGTTGGACCAAAAGGACCAAAAGGTATTTATGATGGTTTGTTGGCTACTGCTGGTATATGAATATCATTATAAACAACTGTACTGATGCATATGATTGGTGTTTAATGCTTTTCATCCCTGTTTCACCAGTGGATTTCACAATCCTATCAAACATTAATTGGTGAACATAAAAATACTTAGCTTGGTTCAATTCCTACTGATACTTAAGACAAATATATATGACTGTCATGAGTGTGATTCAGAAAACCTAGATCATATACGTAATCAGAAAGATTACTCTTACTGAAATTAGCCTTTAACTGAAATTGAATTTTGAGCCTTATTACCCAGCAATACATCAGGATGCTCAATAAAATTTACTTTCAGTTATCTGTATTCTGCAGAAAAGCAAACAAAGCCATACATTAAAACAAACAAAAAAAAGTTCCTCTGATCAAACAGCATCCAAGATGAGAGCAAGGAGTTGCAGATGTTTCAGGACTTGACTCAATTAAATATGTCCCATATCCACAGGGTGACCTGAGCAGATAATTTGGAGGCACCAGATGTGACCATGGCAGCCTTGTTTGCATACTCTAATTTGAAAGCTTAATTTATCTTTAGAGTTTAATGATAATGCATAAACAAGGTCTTTTTTCCTTGACTGTGGCTTAAGGCTAATCAGGAAAGTTTTTACTTTTATAGAAACTTTAAAATCATTCTGTTATTATTATAACAAAATACTTACCCCCTTTTTAAATGCATTCTTATTAATTCGCTTCTTACATTAAAATGAACATCAGGTAAGATACAAGGAATTCAGGGAATCAACTATTTACAAAGCATTTTATTGATGTTAAATTCCTTTTGCAAACTGAGATTCCCTAGATTGGGCTGTCATCATTAGACAGCTATTTTAGAACTTAAACTATTTATTAATCAATTTAAAAGGACACCTGTCATTTTGGTGCTCTGAAGACTGGGAAAACCTACAGAAAAATTAGTAGCTCCCTACTTGCAGTCCTGGTTTGAGAAGGACTCCCAGCAAAGTTGCAAGGCCTTAGAAAAGTGTTTTGCCTGGGGTGGAGGAAAAAAAAAAAGCTGTCAGTCTGGTTTGACTGTGAAGTAAATCAGTAGCAGTTTTAGTTTCTATTTTCTCTAAGACAACATGATGTTTGAACAGGCAATTCTATTAAGGTTCTTTGCAATATCCTACTGTAGTACCCCACAGGAGCAGAGATCTGGCTGTACTCTTCCAGATATCCTCAGGGCTGTGCTCACTTCACTTTGCCACACACACAGACTGGCCACACTCAGTAAAAAAGCAGCAGAAGAGACCTAAACAGTGACTTAGAAAAGAAATTACAGCAACTATCCATACTCATTTCCTCTTCATTTCTTCTCTTAGGAAACAAAGGACCACTGGGTGATGTTGGTGATCAGGGAATGCTTGGTAAAATTGGTCCAATTGGTGGAAAGGGTAAGCTCTGGTCTGGGAATTTTCTTGGGTATTTTTTCCCTCAAGGTAAATATGTGCTTTATGAGAGCTCCAGATATGCAGCAATATTAGATAATGGTATGACCAGTACTCTCCAAATAAAGTTATGCATAAAAATTGGTGATGAGAGCTAACTGAAATACCCTAGTTTTATTTGCCACATGCAATATGTCCAACAAACTTGGCTAAAATAATTTCTTTTATGAGTTAAGACATCAATCTCTGATAGCTCTAGTTGAAGGTATTCCTGCTCATTGCATGGGGGTTGGACTAGATGACCTTTAAAGGTCACTTCCACCCCAAACTATTCTATGATTCTATGGTAAAAGAGGAAGGGAGAAATCCAGTTCTTGTGAAGTAAATCCTCTGAACACTCTAAGAGACAAATTTTTGCCTTCGATTTGGATGCTGAAGGCCCAAGTCAATGTGCTGCTGCTGCTGAGGATGCCACACCTTGTCACCTGCACTGCTCTGGGTCATGTGAGCAAGCAATGCACAAGACATCCCTGTCCTGGTAAGGAACAAATTCACATAAGCAAGGATGGCGACTACTTGCAAATCAAGGTAGACTCCAAATCTGCCTGGACAACAATTTCATGAAATTGTGCTTTATTTGTCTTGAGAAGAAGCTCAGGTATTCCTTTCTGATATTCCTAAAGAGCTACTTAAGAAGGAATGTTACTTCTGCCACAAGGAGACCTGCCTTGGAAGCTGATCAGGGACACCACCATTGCCGGGAGAACTCTGGGATCTCTAACCAGCACATCAGCTTGGGTATTCTGTTGAGTGGGTGGAACAGTCTCTCTGGAGAGCTTCTCAAACCACTGTTTTAATACACCTTTCATGGCCTCTAGCCAGCCTCAGTATCAGACAAAAAGAAAAGATTAACCTGAGAAATTAATTTTCAGAAGTACTTAGAAAACTGAAAACTCAGAGAGTTATCTCCTAAGATGTCTTCAATCCCTAAAGGAGACAAAAAAGAAAAATCTCACAAGTTTATTTTCTTTATCTGAAAGTAAACCTATGTTCTGAGCCTTTAAATTAAGCTCTCTTTTAATCTGAATGCACGAGTTATTGTCCCCTTAGAGTTTTTTCTCATTTTCTTTATTTGGGGGAGCAAACGTCACCAAGTCACTGTTTAAATCTATGATTAAATGTTCAAGTTCTTAATGAAGCAACCCTGAAATTCCAGCTGGCAAGTGTGCAGTGTCAAGCACTGCCAATTAAAATAACAGCCAAAACCTAAATTCTTAAAAAAACCCACAACCATATAAAGTAAAAAGTACATAAAAACATGGTCATCAATAAGGCAGAGCAAGTATTAGTATGTTTTGATCTCTGAAGGTTTTATTCATGGCCGCTGACATGAATTTCAGATAAAGTCCAGCTGTTCCTGACCCAAATTACAACTGAGATTTTTCAAAGAGCTGGTCACCTCCAGTTATATAGAAGCAGGGCATTTGGAGAAGTATTTCTATAATTTTTATAATTTACAAAAGAGGGGGAAAGCAGTTGGATGCAAATAAATCACATTTCCATAAACTGGACTGAAATGCTGCTCCTTAATGACCTCCCTCCATGCAGGTGCAACTGCTGCCTGCACATGCAATCTCTTGCATCCATTAATTCAGTGGCTTAGAGCACATCTGCTGCCTCATCTCACTGTGGAGCTACTGAGCCTGGGGAAGGGCTCTGTCCTGCAGCCCCTGAGAGAACCCAGGTCTCACCTGCTCAAAATTTCTTGAGTGCTTTCAGCCTCTCGGGATCATTTTGCAGTTTATATTTCAAGTAAGTGGTACCAGGAACCAGCAGCACACAAGATGCCTGTGTTATCAGTGAGTTAGCTATTAAAGGGTTCTCATTCCCATGCACCGGAATTAATCGTGGTTTGTTTAACTTGGCACATCTTCCAGTACAGTCCATCAGAGCTTCCTATCAAAAGCACACTGTTAATACATTATTAAATGGAGTTTTGAATACACTTCCCTGACATATGCACTGTCTGAGATCTGAGAGTATATTTTCCTCTTTATTCAGGTGACAAAGGAGAAAAAGGCTTACCAGGGGTTTCAGGAAAAAAAGGAAAAGCAGGTATGCAACGCATCCTTCTGTGCAGAATGGTCAAGTCTGCTGGATCTTTGATTTCAGGGTTGGTTTGTACGGAATTCCATGACATTTTGACACCCAAGAGAAAACATGAGAATAGATGAAATGTAAGGAAGAGACTGAAAATGTTCTGTGGAAAAAAATAAAGGATAGTGTAGGGACATGACTGATTCTTACGAATACACCAGCATACAAAAAATATGAAGTCACCCAAATTCACAGATAATGTTTGGTATCATAAAACCTAGCACACAGGCCAGCAGTACACATTTAAACCAGATACTAAAAGAAAGTTTCTTAATGTCAAAGGAATTAAGCCCTTTAACAGTCTCCTAACAGGAGCATGGAACAAAAAAGTAAGTGATTTTAGATAGAACATAATCTGTTGTCAAATTAGTGCAATGCATTTGCTTACAGGAGGAGAATTTGACTCTGATGACCTAGAAAGTTCTTCTTAGTGCTAGTAATCTTGAATGGTTACCCACCTTGAACTTATGTTTATTTTTAAGAGATTTCATATAAAATGACTATTTGGTTCTTAATGGGAAACCATCAGCAACTTATTTTCTTTCTGAGAAAAACAGAAGAACAAACAAAACCTCTACCAAGCCAAATTCCAGTTTAAAAAAAGAAAGGATTAACTGAGACTTCAGTGCTTGGAAGCTATTGATTATTTGGGTGGGTATTAACTTGCTTAAGCCAGTTCTCTAGGGAGTGTACAGTGTACAGAGCCAAAACATTAAACACTTTGATCAACAGAAGTATAGCCAGTGGGGTAAGGTGAGACTGGCTCTCCATAAGTGGAGCCCAGGCCTTCAGAAGCTTTGGAAATGGGATGTAGGTGACTCTCCATGCACACACACACACAAATGCTTCTAAACAGGTAAATCTTCTATCCTTTGTATTGCATCAGGCACGGTCTGTGACTGTGGACGATACCGCAGATTTGTTGGACAACTGAATATCAATGTTGCTCGTCTTAACACATCCATCAAGTTTGTGAAGAATGGTAAGGACCCTTATGTATTTGATGGGATTTATTTGACTCCAATAACAAATATCATTGCTATTCTCCTACCACTATTACTCTACAGAAATGTCCACAGATGACCCAGAGAGATGGTTCTCTGTTTCAGGCACTCTGAAAACCTAAAAGGAGGGACAGTCTTACATCTGTAAGGATGAAAGGATCAGATGACTAAAAGCAAAAACGATACAGAAGTTATCAACAGCACAAGAGAATGCATCATGAATAGCACAAGGAATGATTTGCTAACCCCTCTGCACTGTCACTCTGCTCATATTTGGTGGCCAGTCAGGCAATACGAGGCAGAAATTTGTGCCAGTCCACTCCAGAGAGGCAGGAAGAGCAGTAAGAACCTCCTGATCTTTCTGCTGCCCAGGAAGGCTGCAGACACAGTACTCCTAGTGCTCCCCTCAATGCATGCACAATTTTCCTGTAACAAGGGACCAACACTCAAGGATATGGGTTGTAAGAAGCCACATTTGCAGGCAGTGCTGTTGGGTGGACAGTGCAAACTGCCCCACTGAACATGAGTTTCCTGGCATAAAAGTGATTTTGAGATAACTCTACCACTGCTGTAGGGGTTGTATTGTTGCAGCGTGTGGCAACAGTGACAATCGTGTCCAGGCAGGCCCGATGGAAGGGAAACAGAAAAGACGAGTCTGCTTTTAAGCACAAGAGTCCATTTTATTCCCCTCTCCACCCCGTGCCAGGGGAGAAGGAGGCTGGGAGCCCGGAAGCCCGAGCGAAGGCTCCAGAGGCAGAGGGCAGAGAGAGCTCAGACCCTCGGTCATGGGGTTTTATCAAGTGTCCCATGGGAGAAGCCTTAAGATCAAATTGCAGCCTCCTCAGAACGGGAAGGCTCCATATTGTATCAGTAAATTAAATTAATTTGAGGCTGTTCTTTGTCACTGTGGGCATCCAGCACAGAAAAACACCCATCTATATTTAAAATACTAGAAAACTGAATGATGTATTACCAAAGAGTGTCTCTCTACTAAATTCCAAGCTGTGCCTGGGATAACTCCTGAACTGTTTGGGAGAATGTTCATTTTCCCAGGCCAAACTCTGCTCAGGACCATTCCAGCAATCCATTAGCAGAGACAATCAACTTCCAGCAACCAGGCATTCTCCTTGGCACTGCTTAATTCACTAGGCTATACACTCACTGCTTGAGAGATTTGCCTTTTAAAGCTGCTGAGCAACCACAATTTTCTTCCTAGTCAATGCCATAGTCCTACAGCACCTCTGAATATCAGGCCATATCTAAAATATCTTATCTTAGCAGTCACATTCATTTTTCTCTACATGGAAAGGGTTTGAAAAGCTATCTATACCCCTGTGTTTCTACCCCTGGGCACTCTTTCACAATCTATGTTCAAGAACATACAAAGCATGCATACATCAATAGGGTGATCCAAAATTAGACACTGCCATTTGACTATAGTATGCCTTAAATGTATTAGTATCAGATATCCAGGAAATAAAACTGAAGTTTCACAGGAGACATGCCAATAAGGACTGAATAGTTCTTGTCCTAATGTGTGCTAAGTGCTTGATAGTTCCATTAGTCACATCAATCTCTGATCATGTCCTCATCATTCATCATAAATACAGTGGTGGGAATATTTTTCCTCCTTCCCTTTTAATAATTCTAATGTAAAAATCATCTCATTGTCATATTGGAATAGAATAACCTTCAGCATCTCTTGGCATGCCATTAACCAATTTTTCTTCTTCCAAGTTATAGCAGGTATCAGGGAGACAGATGAGAAATTCTATTACATTGTGAAAGAAGAGAAGAATTACAGAGAAGCCTTGATCCACTGCAGAGACAGAGGAGGATCACTGGCCATGCCCAAAGATGAGGCAACCAATGCCCTGATTGCTGACTACATCTCCAACAGCGGCCTGTTCCGAGCCTTCATTGGGCTGAATGACATGGAAAGAGAAGGAGAGTTTGTGTATGCAGACAACAGCCCACTGCAGAACTACAGTAACTGGAAGCAAGGGGAGCCTCATGACCCAACTGGTCACGAGGATTGTGTGGAAATGCTCAGCACAGGAGAGTGGAATGACTCTGAGTGCCAAGTCACCATCTACTTTGTCTGTGAATTCCTGAAGAAGAGGAAATAAAAGTGCCAGAGGATGTGCCTGGCACCTGCTGTGTATGCAATAACCCATCCTCATTCATTTATGGTAGGGAGAGCAAATCAGGGATAGGAAACCAGGGACAGGGCTCAATCCAGCCTTCACATCACTGGGCTAAGCAAGAGTAACTACTGTTTAGTCATCAGTGACCGTAAAGTCAGCACACATCTGCAGGGGGCATCCAGCCAGCTGTGAATTTTTATTTCATTTCTACATGCTTTTTAGGGTTGGCATTTCTATGTGTAATTTAGGGGTAAATTTAGATCATGCAGAAGTGAATATAATTTCATCAGTTCCAGAAATAGTAAGATCATTGGTACATGAAATACTGATGTGATTTGCAAAGTCCACAGATGGAAAGAGCATGACCTTCATTAATCTCTGACTTGCACAGGGATTTCCTTCCAAGTAATTTCCCTAATGACTTCAGAGGTCAGAGAAAAGATTTTAAGTATCTCTTGAAATAATCCTTCTTTAGTTAGAATCGTAATTTGAGGTAGAAGGTATCTCTGGATGTAATTTGGTTAAATCTTGCATGCAAAGTAGGACCAACTTCAAACTTAGAAGTTGTTATAATCTCCTTAATTTGGCTGTGCATTATGTTGCCTGATAGGCATTTATCTGGTCTTCTGTAAGGGCTTTGACAAGGCCCCCTACAACAACATTCTCTTTAAATTGGAGAGAAGGATTCAATGGGTGGACTGTTAGGTGGATAAAGAATAGGTTAGATGGTCTTATTCAGAGGGTGTTGGTCAATGGCTCTGAGTCCCAATGGACATCAGTGACAAGGGACTTCCCTCAGGGATCTGTAGTGGGAGCAGCACTGTTTAATATCTTCATTAATGATATAGGCAAAGGCATGAAGTGCACCCTCAGTACATTTGCAGATGGCACCAAGCTGGGTGGTGCAGTTGACACACCTGAGGGATGGGATGGCATTCAGAGGGATCTGGATGCGATCCAGAAGGACGAGGTTTGGAATTGGCCCATGGGAACCTTGCAAGGTGCTGCACTTGAGTTGGGGCAATCCCAAGTATTAGTCCAGGTGGGGGATGAGCAGATGGAGAGCAGCCGTGCCCAGGACTTGAGGGTGCTGGTGGATGGGAGGCTGGACATGAGCTGGCAATGTGCACTCACAGGCCAGAAAGCCAGACATGTCTTGGGCTGCATCCAAAGCCCTGTGATTCTGCCTCTCTACTTTGTTCTGGTGAGGCCCCACCTGCAGTGCTGTGTTNAAAGGCTTTGGGGTGACCTAATTGCAGCTTTCCAGTACCTGAAGGGAGCCTACAAGGAAAATGGAGAGAGACTTTTTGCAAGGACATGTAGTGACAGAACAAGGGGGAATGAGTTTAAACTGAAGAAGAGTAGATTTAGATTAGATATGAGAAAGAAATTCCAAACTGTGAGGGTGGTGAGCCCAGAGAAGTTGTGGATGCCCCATCCCTGGAAGTGTTCAAGGCCAGGTTGGATGGAGCACTGAGCAACCTGGTCTAGTGGAAAGAGGCCTTGCTCAAAGTATGGGAGTTTGAACTAGATGATCTTTAAGGTTCCTTCCAACCCAAATCATTCTATGATTCTACGCAGAAGAGAATTTTCTCGCAGAAGCTTATCTCTGTTTTCAACTCTATCATCCATCAGGCTGGCCTGAAATGTGAGAAAATAATAGTACATAGGCATGCAAGCCTGAACAGCTTGTAGGCAACCTAAAAAGAGATGGTGCAGTTCTAGTGTCTGAAGTCCCTAAAATCTGTGATAAACCTACAGAAGTCTAGCATAAAGAGAACAGTGTAAAGGAAGCAACATCATTCCTGTAGGCTGTAAACAGGCACATGTAATATAAGCTATACCATGTGCACATTGCTGGTTTAACAACTGGTGGTTCTAGGAACATATTAGTTCCCTAACTCAGAAGCCAGTGATGTTTGATGTCTAATGCTAAAATCACCCACGCCTTTGTAACACAGGAAGAAGCTATAAGAGCAGGTTTTATTCCCCAAGAACCCAGATTCAAGTGTGATGGAACAACTTAGTCATGCAGTTCAGAGGGACTCACTAAAAGTGATGAGCACTGAACATGAAGGCTCTGCTGTCACTGCCTGGCTACTTAGATCTCCATGTCAGAATGCCCACAAAGAATCACATATTCATATCTTTGAGAATACTGACAAAGCCTTTTCTTTGAGACACAGCAAGTGCTTAGTCATTGTTTGCCTTTCCTCACAGAAGGAGGTGCCAAGAGAAACCTCAGGGCCACTGTAATGCAAGTCCAAAGGTTTTCTTTCCCACTTAACACTAAAAATTAAGGAAGGATATCTGTAAGCTAAGGAGAATGCTAGACACTTGGCACCACACGGCAACACTCCCTGCAGGTCACTGAGCACCAGGTGCACACAGTCCTCCCCTGGGTATACAGAGAGCTGGACATGCAATCAGCTAGCAATGCAGAGGGTCAGCTTCCACTGCTGAGTACAGCACTGCAAAGGCAGCCAAACAATCATACATCCTCAACCTCACCCTAAACAGGAAAATTCTCCAAACCATTTGCCTGATTGTTTGATTCCAAGTTCACCTCTGGGCATTGACCAACACAGGAGCATCCCAGGTGACTCTATGACTCAGAACCACTCTTGTAATCTGGTTTCTCTTACACTTGTTCCTCCAGAAAACCTCCTGTTGCTACCAGCAGTAAATTATCTATGTTGCCACACACCCTCCAGGAAACTATTCAGACCCGTGAATAAAGGGGTGGGACCACATTTCTTTTCATTGCTTCCCTTCTATGCTATGAGAGTATTTGGGCAAACAGGTTCACTTTGCATGACATAACTCAACCTGAATTGTTCTTTTTCTGGGAATTGATATTCGTCAAAACTAGGCAGAATTACTCTTTCTAGGATGTATTGTAATAAACTCATTAAGGTAAACACTTTGGTTTTAGAAGCATTAATGATAAAGAATTAATATCTAATTCAAGAAAAAGCTTCTTGAGCAAAAGTAATGCCTTTTAGAAGTTCAAGACCAAGGCTGCTGTCCTCATTCACAGAAGGTCAGTTCCTACCAGTCATGCAGAAGTGACATAGTAATATCCCAATGGGTAACAATCAGTTCTCCACATTTCATGTTTACTTCTGCCACCAAAACATGCTTACCAGACTGGAGGCCCATATTCTGAAACCCTCTGGCCATACTGAGACCACTGGCCAACAAAATTTAGAGGTGTCCTTAATGCTACATCCATCACAGATAGGCCATTTTCCTGTTCTTTAGGAGGAAACTCAGAGCTGGGAGAAGGTGAAAGTGGAGCAGAGGTCAAGCTCTGGTTTAGGCTAGACCAGCTGCTCTCCAAGACATTCAAAATCAGGAAATACATGTCTAAATTAAAACTTTAAGGGTTTCTTAGGTACTATGAGTTATGAGTAATCCTGGACCATGCTCCATGTACAGGAAGGAATGACTATTGCAGCCTCTGGGTGCATGGCTGAGTGAGGAAGTGAGTGAGGAACTTATATTGGATTTTCACAATAGAAAGGCTGGGACTGCCCAGTCCTTCCCTCCTCATCCTCTACTACCACACCAGCTTCATCCTTTCTTACACAGAAAACAATAAAGAAACCCAACCCTTTTACCCACTATGTGTTACTGGAACATTAGGCAGAGCTATGCCAGCTGAAACAAGCAGACTTGGGATGGCAGTTCCTGTGCTAACTAGAGAAGAGGGACAGCAGAGGAGCATAGCAGACGTTCAGTGCTCAAGCCAGCCAGGTGTAAGTGTGAGCAGGTGCTTGTGCAGCCCATTCCTGCAGCACTAGTCCCAGTTAATAAATTCTGCCAAGAAGCTCAACTCATAATCCAGGCCAAATAAAAAAGCCTATACCACAGAGGAAAGCTGGCAGGTAGGTGCCTGCCCCATGCCTTGTGGACACAGGCTTGAGCCTTAACTAACTGAAATATTATAGCCATGTTTTGTAGAAAAAAAAAATGCTTGCTATAATTAAGAATTTAGGCTACATCAAAGGTTTCCACTGCTAGCCAATGGAAATTCACTGTGGTGGGAAAAGTATCTTAAGTTTATACATTAGGTGGATGGAGCCAGGAACATATGAAATGCTGTCTGACTATTCACGATTTATAGTCTGTTAATGTGTGACACCTAAACCATTTTACCCAATCCTTGTATAACTTTTTCATATTTTTCTTTCCATTATTCCCAGGCTGAATGTTCTTGTTTCAATTTACACTTGCTGTTTCTTGTCCTCCCACCACTTAACTTACCACTGGGAAGAGCCTGGCTTTGTCTTCTTGAAGACACCTTCATAGGTCCTGGTAGGCTTCTCTCAGGTCCACCTGAAGCCACCTCTTCTCCAGGCTGCATAAATCCAGTTCCTTTAGCTCCTCCTCACGTGGCTCTGACTCCAGCTGTTCTGGGGAGTCTCAGCTAAATTTGGCTCACATTTCTCCTTTCCTGGAGGGACTCAAAAGGACACAGTGCCTAGATGTAGTCTGACAGGTGCTGAGCAGGAGCATAATCCCTTCCCACAAACTCCTGGCTGTGCTCTCTCCAGCACAGTCAGGATGCCATTACCTTCTTTGCTGCCAGAGCACACTCCTGATGGACAGGCCATGTGCTGTCTGCCAGGACGCTCCAGAGCCCTTGCAGTAAAGCCAGTCACCCTCAGCATGTATGGATGCAAGGGCTCAGCATTCCCAGGTGACAGGAACTTTGTATTTGTCCTTGATGAATTTCACAAGGTTCCTCTTGGCCCGTTCCTCTGACCTGCCTAGGTTCTTTTGTATAGTAACACTGCCCACAGCATATTCACTGTTCCCTCCAATTTCTCATCATCTGCAAACCTGAGGAAAGAGGATTTTATCACCTCCTTGAAGTACCTGGTAAAGATGTTAAACAGGACATTTCCAGTCTCTAGATCCCTGTGGCACTCTACTAGGTAAACAGGAAAACATTGTCTAGGCAGAGAACAACCCATTTGACCATTCTCCTCTGAGCCAAATCAATGAATTTTTAGCCATACAGACCATAACATCCATCTCCATTAGGATATAAGAATGTTTTTGGAAATGATGTTAAAACCTTGCTAAATTTGAGGAAAATTATAGCCACTTCTCTCCCCTCATCCACAAATCCAGTCATAGAATCATAAATACAATCAAGCAGTCAGGCATGATTTAGATTTGGTAGATCCATGCTGATTGTGATCACCTTCTCCTTCATATGCCCAGAAATGTGGTCCAAGAGGACCCACTCCTTTAAGTTCCACAGGGACAACGCAATGCTGTTCAGTTTATAGTTCCCCAGACTGTCTTTGGCCTTCCTGAAGAAACAGTGCAACATTTACCTATTTCCAATTATTAAGAACCTTCCATGATCTCCATAACCCTTCTGATGTGACAGAGTGGCCCTGCAGAGACATCTAATTTTTTTTTTTTTTTTTTTTTGGCATCTCAGATGTGGTCTGTCTGCCTCCATGATGTTTTCTGGTCAAACTCTCTCAAATAATCCCCAGCTAAACACTCATCTACTGCTGGTAGTTCTCTTTGGACCCTCTCCCCAAGCACAGATACATGGGTTAGTTGGTGGTAGAGATAACAAATAAACCTTAGAATCCTTCCATTTAATCAGTGTCTGCTGTCACTACATTACCTCCTCCATTCAGCTCCTTCCTCAGTCTTTTTATACTAACAAAGCATTGGAAGCTCTTCTTCTTGTGTAAATCTCATGTAAGTCTCAACTGCATTTAGGCTTTGTATCTCCCAAGGGTACTCCTACAAACTCAGGTAATACTTCTAAATTATTCCATTGTAGCCTGTCCCTGCTTCCATCTTCTCTATACTACCTTCTCATATTAGAGCTCCACCAAGCTCCCTGTTCAGCCACACCAACCTCCTGACAAAGCTACTTGTAGACATGCAGTGAAAACAAGAACGCTGCCCAAGAGAGCAAGAATCCTTCAGCATGCTTCCTGCTCTTGAACAACCAGGAATTTATGATCTTCTGTATTCTGAAGAATATCACTCAGTACAAGCATTATCATCCTGTTCTCCTGAGGCTCATAACATATATAAGGCACAGATATCTATGGTAAATATAATGTTTTAGAAACTAACTCTAATAAAAATGATCAATATATCCCATTAGAATACATTTTCCTCAAGCATTTCAAACAGTCTCACATGGGCACTTGGCTAATCCATTTCTTTCTTTCTACTTCTTTCACTGCTTAAAAAAAAAAATAGCACCTAGAGCTAATTGCCACATTCTTGACCATAGCCACAAGAATATATAGGTATCTCTATGTAATTTTACATACAGTCTTAAAGTACATTGCAATTGTAGTTCAGCTGGCTAAAATGGTTACTGAGATGCAATTTTGACACCATGTATGATGACAAAAATAGTAAATGTGTCACAGAGAGAGGTATTAACATGGTTATTTGGAAAGCATTACTCTAGATTGTCTTGATTTAATAGCTTTGCATGGGTACACAAGCCATAAATTGCTATTTCATTTTTCCTCCTTTTATTTATTAAAGTCATATGGAAACTACTCAACATGGGGAAAAAAGAATGAACAAGATCAAAGAAGTAGCTTAATCTGTGTTTCTTTTATGCTTTTGTGGCAAGGGAGAACAGCAAATTGTAAAAGAATTTCTTCCTACCTGCTGTGAGCAGTGAGCCCAGCTAAAGATCCAGGCCCCACCCACTCCTGGCATGGAAAGGTTGCTCCATGCAGATCTTTCAACATGGGGAGGAAAAGTTTCAATTGATTTTTAGGTGGGTGGGACCAGGAGCTCACATCACTCAGTTTCGCAGACAGCAGCAGCAGCATGCTGACGCACAGCAGCTGACTACACAGAGCTGTCTTGGCTCGGGAGTGTGTGTGAACCTGTGCATTTTGAGTCGTGAATCCCTAAGGCCCTTAGTGCTGTATCCTCAGTGCCATATCTGTGCTTAAATCCCAAGGTCCTGTGCTTTATCAAGTGCAAACCTGGAGATGCTGGGGGAGTCAAGGAACTGTAACTTCTCATAGTATGAGGCAATACATCATAGATGCATCTGCAGAGCCGCAACCTCAAACGATGCATTTTCATTACTTTGGTTTTATTGATGTGGACATAGTTCAAACCCAAAGAGTCCTAAAAAGTATAAGTGATATCTTTTTGAAAGCAGACTTCAGTGATGAATCCCTTGTTCATCTTTTTTCTCTTACTAGATGCTGCAAGTTTTGCTATCTTGTGAACCTCTCAGCAGTAAACTGTCTAGAAAGAGATGCTAATTTTCCCAACTTCGTACAATAGAAGTCTTTATATCAGTTTCCTTCAACATTCCTGGAGTGAATGGAACACTCTACTATGTGGAGGGTGGAAGGAGTCACAATGATGATCAGTCAGTCAGTAGATTAGGTAAAATATTGCAGAAAATATGAATACAGAATTGGCAGGGGCTTACCATGTAAGTTGATGGATTTATTTCCCACTGTGAGCTAATCTCTAGGTCTTGAAAAGGCTTTAAAGTTTGTCAGAGAAAACCTAAAATGTTGTCAGTAGGTCCAACAAGAAATTTCAATTCAATAGCTCAGGAGTGCCAGAGTTTTCTGCAAGTCCATGTTTGCAGGAGAGAGAGAACTTTCTTAGGACCTGAAGAAGCCAAAACACATTTTCTGCAAGACCAAGAACAAAGCAGACACAAGTGATACCTATGACCTGTATCCAGAGACCTACTAAAGTACAAAACAAATTGTTAATCAAATGATGCTATTGCTTTCCTGTTTGTAGTGGAGGGTCTAGCCAGGTAACTGAAGATACACATGGGCACTTAATCAGCTGAATCCCAGCCTGGTTTCTTTCATTGTGCACCAGAAACCCAAAAAGACTTCATGTGCGTTAAAGTATTTCTTTTTGAGTATAGCTAGATGTACAAATGTATGAACACATTAGACCTGTACAACAAATTACATCTTCAAAGTACCCCATACACATTAACTACACAGCAATTATACTATCCTATTAGTAAAGTAATGCACAGAATACTGACCTATTTGTTCTTTTTCTATTATGTAAAATTAATGAGCTGTGGTTCTTTGCCCACTGATTCATCCTTCTTTCAAATACCTGTGGATTAAAATTTAAGCTACTTAAATAGCTCCAGAAAACTACTGGTAGGCAGAAAAAGGCAAAGCTATTCAAGTATTTGAAATGCACTGCTACAGACTGTAAACACTCTGAAGGATATGTGAACATAAAGTCCCATTCTAAATCAAATTCCAGGGAAGAAAATAATTTTGTTTAAAGGTGTAGGTAGTCTACTGTTTCAAGTTTGTTTGGTTTTATTTTTTAATTACTGCCTTGTAAATAAATTACAAAACTTATCTGGTAGCCAATTCACCATCCCTTTCTCTCCCCTCATACAGCACATTTGAGAACAATGTGCAAGTCCACTGTCAGGAGTTATTTTCTGTAGTGGATGAAAACACTCTCTACATAGGAGAAGCATGTGCACAAGCATGTCCACCCTGAAAGATGTCAGGAAACAAAGCACAAAGCAAGACACTAATGAATACAAGAAATCATCAGCAACTGTGAATGAAATAAAATATTCCCATGTGAATGAAGTAAAATATTAATGTGGTTGTCACGTTAAAAATCATGGAGGAAAAGTGAGATAGTTTTTAACTTATTTTTCATAGTCTAAACCACATCTTAGCAGAGTTTGACTCAAGATTAAAATGCACAAACCACCTCACCTTCCTTGATTCATAAGCTAAACCTGCCAGCAGAACCACAGATTGTTTTCTATCCAGAAATTACATACATACTGTGTGTAACACTTATTTCTTCATGAAGGATGTCAAGCTAACAGGAATGCAGCTTAACTAGTTTAGGATTTATGAAAGAAAGAAAAAAAAAAAAAAGAAAAAAAACCCCAAGCCTGTTTGCTCTCCTGTGAATCAAAACCTACTTGATCAAACACTTAAACCTACAAAAACATTGTGAAAGAATCTGAGGTGAAGTTCAGTAGGAACTAAACAGCTGAGATATTCCTGCAGAAATATATTCACAATAATTCCCTGAAATAAAGATATTGTTCACATGTTAATTTCTGATGTAGCTTCAGGACTTGATGGCTCAGAAAGAGTTACTGTTTGGAACTTGCCATCAGTATCAAGACTGGTTTTCAGAGGATCTGAGCATGGAAGCAGGCAGCATTTCTCAATCTGACATGAGAAAATCAAGCATTAGAAGGAAGGTTCATGTTCTGTAAGGGACATCCTTCTCCTGAAAATACCCGACTGTCCTACAGGAGTTTATCTTTGTAGAGGATGGGCAAAGTCAAAATCTAAAGTTCAAGGTTAGAGAACATGTATTTCTGCTTACTCTAAGTAAAAAAGAAAAAACAAACAAAAAACCCCAAACAAGCAAAAACCAAGATATACCAATGCTGATACATCATGAATCATCCATGTCAACTGAGACCCTTGGAGTCCTCCAGGATATAAAATGTTGTAAACTTCACTCAAGAAAATTACACTTCAGGTACCAATATCCCTAAAATCATCTATACATAAGAACAATAAACCAACTCATTATGAAAAATTTGAATTTTGTCATGAAATCAATATTCTTTCAGTACAAACAAATAACTGCGATCATTTAATTTTTCCTTTTAATTAATATGGGAACAGCAACAGAGTGTCTAAAGATGCAGAAACATGGCTCAGACCCCCTGAAGGTTTCTAGAAGCTGCATCAGCATATCTTATCTAAAAGAAAAATCCCAATAATGGTTTTCCAATTATCATTTTAAAGGGTGAAAATGTCCATGTACTGTACAGTCCATAAAGAATCTAGAATGTGGCAGTGTATCTGGCTCATAAGTTTTGTGTTTATTTTTAAACTGTTCTGTTAGTACCAAAATTAATTAATTTTGTGAACACCAGAGGCACTTGGATGCTTGGAGGCTTGGAGACAGTTTTGAAATGATGTGTAGTCAGTAAAAGGATTATAGGTCTGCCAGTGATATGGTAGCTGAAGAGCTCCCTCTCAGCCCTATAACTCCCGTAGTTACTGTAACAACAGATGTCATTAGAATAAAACCTTGCTGTTTTAAGCAAACAGAAACTAATTAAAAATCTAGAAATTATTTATGATTCTCTTAACAATGCCTATACTTACAAAGAGCTCTTTACCATCCTACTAACAGTCATCAGGTGAGTCCTAATTATGTGCATACATTGTAATACTGATAAATCCTTTTTATTACAAATAAACTCAGAGTGCTTTGAAATCTATAGACTCACTCCTTATGCAGCAGCATTTTAATGCTATTTCAAATCATATACAGTGGTTTTTTATACAATCATATTTTAATGTCTCCATGCTTCTCCTTCCTGAATTTAGTCATCACAAAATAAAGCCACCGTTGTCTTTTGCCTAATTATCCTTTGCCTTCTATTGGATTTTTAGCCAGGATTTTGCTCAATAAAACAAACAGTCCCCAAAAGGCAAACAAATGGCAACTGAGGAAAAAGGTGACTTCCTGAAAGCACTGATAGTTCATGAAAACAATGGATACCTACTGCTGCCCAATGGGAGATAAGATGAGATGAGAGGCCAACATGTTATGAGCAAAGATTACTACAGCAAGTGTTGAGTGCTGACAGAGTGAAAAGAGGCCCTTGCTACCAGCAGTACCAATGGCATGGGTCTGTGCTGCACCCTGCAATGCCAGCATTTAGCACATCCTCCTTCAGTCCCTCTGCAACCAGCTGAACTGGTCTTCTTTTATACTGTGAAGCTGGAGGGGGACAGGAAAAAAAAGTATTGCTGCTGTGCTGTCTATCTAATGCTTTCCCTGGGCAATTCTGTCATAAACAACCCATGCTATTTACTCATCCCTCATCTACAACAATGTTATGCTCCCAGATTGTACTTCTGAGACTTTCACACTCTCTTCTGAGGACAATCCATGCAAACCATTTTTCCTGCTGGCTCACCTGTGCCAAGAGCAGAACATGACTTCTTGAGACATTTTCCCATTAGGTAATTTGGCTTTGCTCTGCCATGTCCTTCTGCACACACCTTGCCTCCCGCACCATCTCGGGTTAGGATCCCCCTTAATGCTATGATGAGATTCTGCATCTTAACCTTTGTTGCACCCTCACACATCTAAAAGTAATTTCTCAAAGTAAATCAAAGGAAAATTGGCACTTGGTACCTTATACTATATTGCTAGAGAACAGCAGTGCCACCAAGTCAAACAAATGAAGTGCTGATAACCTTAGGAACATGGAAACAACATTATGAGAACAGGTCAGGAACCTCAGCCTGACCTCCCTAACACCAGTTTATTCCACCAAGGAGGGTCCCTGGCTCCATGCCAGCCTCCAGCTGTGCCTGTATGAACCTTAACCAGCCAGCAAAGGATTCCCTGCTTTAAAGGGTACCCTGAGAGCCAAAGTAGCCAGGTCAATGCCTTTCATCCCATAGCTCTGGGCACAGAAGACACTTCTGCAGGAAGATGCCATGGCCAAAGTACCACCATAGCCTGATAAGCCAGTCAGAAATCACTGCTGAGAGCAGCTCTGAGACTGCTTTAATCTGCTCCAGGAACTGGTTTGGCAACCAGCCGTCCCTGGCACTGGTGGACCAAACAGGTGGCACTTTTACCTTCACTTCCTCTCCTCAGCACACATCCCAAGCTCAGTTTAACTGGATGAAGTAAGAGATTTCAACAGTTGTTTTTACCTTAGTGTAATGATGTAAGAAGGAGCAGCATGCATTCACAAGCCTGGCCCTGCCTGTTAAAAATTAAAACTGTTGCACTGCCTCTCAAGAAATCTCAACAATGTGGTGGTATTTGTACACTAATTCATAATATGCGTAGGTCCAACCATGACCCTGAAGTTCTGTTACCACTAAGTAAATACACTACACAAATGATAATAAAGGCTCTCCTTATCATCCATCTTATGGAAATCAGTTTTATGCCTATTTAATTTCCCTGGCTAAAGGGGAATGACTCCAGAGTTTGTACCAGCATGAGATCAGAATCCTGCATGAAATTTCCAGGAGCATGTTAAATTAATTCATCCATAAACAAAAAGCCTGTTTTGCATGATCAGCTCCAGGCTTTCTATTTTTGATATGTAACTAACTATAGGATTAGGAGAGTTTGTGTTCCATCTTAAGAAAGAGCAGCCTTGCAAATCTAAAAGAATCACAGATGACTTTTGGGAGCAACTTCCTCCAGAACAAGAAAGAAACAGGAAGAAAGAAGCAGATCCTACTACTGTCAGGAAAACCTTGTTTAGCTCCACTCTGGCTTGGGGGAATTTGCTTGTGCATAATCAGAGCCACAGGAGAATAGGGTTACTGTCATTTACTTGGTTTGTATTTTCCATGTCTCTGACCACTTTGGCAGACCACTCTTTTGCACACTGTAACATAGGACATGAGATTACATCTCTTCCTGAAGTGCTGCTGATAACATACTCAGATAAGGTGTTAAGGACCATGAATTCTGAAACTGACATTACTTTCACCCATTATTCTAGTATCCTTACTAATATTCAGCTCTTCCAAAAGTATCATGCTATACATCACCAAAGGTTATCTGAATCTTGCTGCACAGGACCACTGTGGATTTTCATATCCAGTATGATGCATACATTTTTCAAAATACTAATTTATCTTTTATTATAGCTGACTACAGATTTTCACAACTTACTCCATTTTCTAATGGTTGGTCACCTGGGGGAGAAGAATTACAGCACTCCAAAATTTTTTTTTTTAATTTCTGTATATAATATGCAAATCATTACATGTGGAATTAAAGAATCAATTATTTTTCATAATCTAAAATGGATAGCAACTGGTTTACCAATTCTGTGACAATGCCTCCTTTACATTAGACTACCATAAGCATAAGAACATGAAGGGGAAAGAGCTTTTTACAGCCATTTAAGATCAGTTTTTAGTTCTTGTGGTTGTATAGACAGATTTTCCTACACACAGTGAATCAATATACTTCTGTCTACTTGTTGACTTTGGTGGACTGGAAGCTGCATCATTAGTTTACCTTGTAACATGCCAAGATGCCATTAAGTTACACAAAAATGCTATTTAAAAGCAGTGCAACACAAATGCTTTTGCATGGAAATTTAAAAATGCAATCCTGACACTAATCTCTAAAATACGCAGTTCTTTAAAGATCCAAGCAATACACAAATCAGAACAAAAGCAATCTCACATGGCACTGTAGCACATCTTGCCTGAACACAGCAAAAATAATTTAAACAGCCACTTTAATTTAAATTATTAGGATTTAGGAAAAAGCAGAGCCAAAAATCTACTCAGTGTATCTATACCTAGTTGTGAAAGTGAAATTTGGACTTTTTTGTTAAAACCAACTAAATTTCAAGAAAGTAAATGTTATAAGGAGTGTGCAGGTAGAAAGAAATGGTATTTACAAGCAAGAAAAAGTGACTGCACATGGTATGTAATCATCAGTAAAATCCAGTACTGCTGGAGTTCACACAGATTAACTGTGCAGCTGGCTAATAACACTGGAAATGTTTATGACCACGTATTATTTGTACTTCCTTTGTGTAAGATAAGGACAATCACATTTCTTGTTCTGAATCATAAACTAACCAGCCCTGTTTTCCCTCTGCAGGGCAGTCTTAACAGATTTAGAGCCAGACTGTGAAATTAATTGGACATATGGTCCAGAATGCAACACCAAGAACAGCCCCCCTACACCTGATCACTTAGGCACAAGTCTGAACTCCATTCCTTTCCAAAACACATCCAAACCATGTCCTGTAGGCATGCACTTCCCGAGCCTGGAGTCTTTTCCTGAAGATAAAAGGATGAGACACAACATTCACTTTTAAAATGGGTCTAGAAGAAAAATATATTATCTTATTGGATAAATGATGGGGTAAAAGACTCAGAAAAGAGGGGAGGGTGGGCTTAGTGCCTTCTTCAGCCAAATGGGGATTCAACTCTTACCTAAGAGTTCAAGAGGCATCCAGCCTCTTGAACTGGAGGAATAGGAATGAAGACAGAGCACAAGAAAGAATGCAAACTTTTGCTTCTTCATCCTTTAGAAGCCATGATTTCAAAGGCAAGCACCTATTAATGCATTTCAAAAGCACCACAAACCTATTTATGTACAGAATGGTATGGCAGGAACACAGATGAGTCCTGTTTTATGGACCCAACTGCTCTCCACCTAGGATTGGAGATTGCTTGGATTGGAGTGGGGAAGACTGGCATTTCAGGCTGTGGCATTCCTTGTCATCACAAAAGCATATCCAAGAAAGATCATGCATCTAAAAATAAAAGAATATAGTCTTCATGCCCAAGCTAGTTCAACTTCTAGAACAGCTACACACACTTGCATGAAACCTTCTTAAAAATAATTTCTAAAGCCACAGCTGTATGTATGGAGGATAAACACTGCATGGGATAACATTGGGTGAAATTCAGTCTTGATCATTCCAGAGGCAGGACATCCCAGCCTAAGTCACAACGGGAGAAATAGGTGATGTGCTGCCAGATGGAGCAGCAGCATATCTTTCATCTGGAGAAGATGCTTGTATAAAGAAGTGTAAGACAAAAATGAATTATAAGTGGTCAGGTGAATGTGTACCTTTCTCTACCCTGAGCTTTTACAAACATTTTCTACTACTTTTAAGCAGTGGTGCACAGTTGAGCCAAACTGAATAAAAGGAAGATACAAATGAAATCTTTTCAATAGTTTGAATTGATAACCTAGTAGGGTCCTTTAAAAAACCAAACCAAACCAAAACTAAAACCAAACAAAACCAAAAAGTGCAACCATGCAATTTCGAAGTCCAAATATCCGTAACCAGAAGGTAAATAACAACCTTTTGCAAATCGGCATTAGGAAATCACGCCCCGAGTTTGGCTGGCCTGATTCAGGACTCGTGAATGAGGAGCGCCGTGCTTCTGGGGAAGCCGAGAGGCAGCGGCCGGCCCCGGCCGGGTTCCAGCCCCGGTGCCCGGCACGGCGGA
>VWYP01029261.1:464714-520999 GCA_013400435.1 Pycnonotus jocosus | reverse complement strand
CCGGCCCGGCTCGCTCCCCTCGGGCCGGGGCCGCGGCGCGGGCGGCCTCGCACACGGACGGGTTTCGCGCGGCTGTTTGAGCTGTCGAGGGCTTTGAACCACGCTGTCCCCTCGACCCCAAAAGGCGCCACGGAGAGTTGCACCAGGGTTTGTCTGTGCGCGTGTTACGCGTCCTCTGCAAACTCCTACAAGTATGTTCAATGTCATGGGTATGTTAGACCTCGCTGGTGTACACAGGGCTGAGGACCTTTGAGCTGAGGTTGGGTATGACGCTCTGCAGTGCCACTGATTAGTGGGAGATAAAAAACAAAAAAGCTTGGTAGAACTCGTCTGACTTTATAAATTTTTTTTTTCGTATGGTCAGAGCAGAATACTGCTTGGGCCCCAGCCTCTGAGCTGGATCCCACCTCTCAAGCTGTAAAATTGTACCTGAGCAAGGAACAAGCTGAAACTTGAAACACTAGTCCAGGCACTAAATCAGGCCCAAAGGCAGCAGGGACAAAAGATTAATTTGGTTGGCCAACCAATTGTACATCTGACAGCCAAGCTGTAGTGGACAGGTGTAGTGTGAGGGAAATATCACAACAGTGAGTGCAGAACTTAGCAGTCTCTACAGTACAGTTCTAAATTTATTTTTAAGGAACCCTACAAATTTGCACATTCAAAATACTGAAAACATTTCATGTGTCTCTGGTTTTTGTTTAACAGACGCTTTCTGCTATCCCTTTTCCTTCCTCACTGCCCATCACTCTCTGGTCACCAAGTAACAGACTTGCACCTGCAGTCTTGTGAAACTAGAGAAAGTTTGGTTCTTCACAGCTAAAAAAGGAACCCTAGAGAACAACTTGAACAGTAATACATAAACCCATGGGAGCCTTGAACTGAGACTAGCAATGCATCTTTACACATGTGCTGCTACAGTGTAACGCCAGAGAGGAACCAACTAATTTTATAGCAGGCATCTTTTGAAAGGTATCTCTTATCCAACCCTGATACAAAAGAAAGCTCTCTGAATCTGAAATGCAACTTCTGACTTCCTGGTTTGTAAATCTGTGGAATTTAAACAGGAAACTTGCTTCTTGGAAGTAGATTTTAAATGACACTATTTAGCAGGTTGGATTATGAAGTTCAATCTTTCTGTAATAAACAAACATACTTGGAGTGAATCATAATTGTCATCTCTTTATTTATTAATTATTATCATTATTAAGAGGCAGAATTTGCAGGAAGAAATAGCAGTGTTCCTTAGGCCAAGAGTTGATTAAACCAGGAAAGCCTTAGAGTACATAAATTCTCAATCAGGCCATCCCTAGCATAGCATCCCTACTACTCATTTGCTGTGAGGAGTCTGCTGAAATGAAAATTGGCACTGCTGAACTCTTCTCCAAGTTATGATGATTCTGGAAAGCTCTATATTTTTCTATTCTTTACAGCATAGTTTACAACTCACCTTATTCTATATTCTGATTTTTTTCTTTTGCTTTAGTACTTTGTGTCCTCTTTCAGCTTGGTGTTATAAATATATTGAAAACATGGGTGTCTTTTTATCTCCTTTTTGTCTCTCATCTGATTAGGACTACAAAGCAAAACATTGTGAGCTTGAATCCAGAGTAGTAGAAGTTAATCCTTTTTGTACAAATGTGTGTATATATAGAGAGATTTGTGTGTGTGTATGAACCTTGTTTTAACATTTTTTATATTTTGCTCAAAATTACAGTACAGGTAAAATTTGCAGCAGCAGCACACAAGTCATCTGGATTTGTAAATCCCATTTTCAAGACTATTTTAAGAGCTTTTAAGAATTTCAGAGTGGCTTTGTCTTTTCACCACTTAGTGCCTATCATTGCTGAGAGGAGGACTTGGGCTCTCTGAGTACTTTTGAAGGGTTTCCTCTTGGTTCCTAAGAGCCATCTGATGATATGTAATGTGTTATATCAGTTCTTAGGCAGAAAGGACTGAGTAAACGTTATCTCTCAGTTTATCCTCTGTATTCCTTTCCTTGCAGCTGTTTGGAACAATAGTCTGGATTTTGGTTGCCTCTACCCAAATTCCACTGCCACTTCTGCAGGGATGGGTGATGTTTGTGGCAGTGACAGCGTGGTTCCTCTCCATTGTGTTCCTCTCTGTGTTCCTCTTTGGTTATGCAAATAGAATTGCGGTCAACTGGAACCAGGCGGTAAGATTTTTTTCTTTATTTAAGGATTCTCTTTGTTTTATAAACTGAAAATTATTTAATGAGAAGTGTTGATCCTAAGTCTTAACACCTGGCTTTCTGCTTTAGCACAAAGTTTTTCAAGCAGGAATTCAAAACCGGAAAAATAAAGAATAGGGTTACAGAGGTGGCAGAGGAAATCCTGGACCTGTTTTTTGATGGAGGCTGAAGGAACTTTTGAAGCTGTTTGAAGGAGTACACTTGTCCTCTCTGAGCACATAAAATTATGAGCAGCAGGAAGAGGACTAATTTAACAAGGTGTGACAACAAATTGGTTTAAATGGCCAGAAATTATTGTGGACTGGAAATCAGAAGATACTTTGACTATTAGAGAAGTAGTAGTAACACCTTGTGAATGATGGAATATAGAAAGATATATCTAATATTATAAAGGAAAGGATGCATTTATGAACATACTGTGTGATGTTGGTGTCTGAGATAGCACAGACTGGACTTCAGCACCCAGAAGGTCCCCTCCAGTTCCTAAGAAAGTCTAGTCTACTCTTGGGTTAGTTCCTCAAAGCTAGGGCAGCAATGGTGAGTAGCTGTTAGACCTTGAGTGGTAAAACACATAATAACCTGCACTATGATATATCTTAACATCTTATTAGGAGACTTAACATTTTCGTCTTTCTTAGGAGAGGTTGGTGAGACTACAGATATAAGTATTCTTTGCTGAGCTTTTCATTCTGAAGACATAGCATGAATCTTGCTGTAACTGATTATTATGGCTTGTGCCAGTAGTTCTCAAAGACTGTAGCTGTATCAGTTTTTGCCAACCACATGGATACATCAGATTATTGACTGGTAATTTACATGCTCCTTTGTTGTCATTAACTGTTTTTTACTTTGAGTTTTTAGTACTCAAGTAGTTAAGCATGATATTATATCACACTCTCTTATATTACTGGAAGTGAGTAATAAGAGCTGGCATAAGCGTGATCAGAATTTTTAATTTTCAAAAATAATTCTTCCAAAAGGACTGAAACTTCTAAACTTAACTTCTAAACAGAAGTATGTCTGCCTGTAACTGCTGATGACCTTCACTTTGCTCCTGGGCAGCTTAGTTTTCCTGTTGACACTTCCCTTGATTAGAGATGGAATTGTATGCTTCAGTATCAACAGCTGTGCATATTTCTCTGTTCAAGTAATTCATGGACAGGTCCTTAAAGCAGAAATTCTTTAAAGCAAATCATAAAGCTTTATGAGTTTGGAGCTCTGATAAATCAAAGCCCATCAATGCTAACAGACTGAATTCTATTAAAAAACAAACTTTAGCACTTTGATAGTGAATAAACATACATACAGCATCAGCTTTCCAGCACAATACAGGCAGCAATTAGGCTAATAATCAGTTACAATCACAGAGACCTTTACAGGGATTTATGCTGCAACATCTTCACAAATTATGATGCAACAAAGCCCTTGAGCATAACTAAAGTAAATTAATAGTGTCCTGGGTTTCATTGAAACTGTTTGCCAGTTTGCAGTCATGCATCTATTGAAGAGTTGCTGGGTAAGGACAAAGACTTTTTATGGATTGAAAATGCTATAAAAAATTCATCTTATAACACTTGTGTGTGTGTGTGTGTGTCACACATTGGCTACTTGATGCTGGCAGTTTGTTGTATTGTTAATTTTGGCCCTTTGTATATAATAAATTGCTGGAAAATTTTCTATGTCAGGAAATGGATACATAACTTGTATAAAAACTGCATCTGTAACTTTGTCAAAAAAACTGTCATAACTTGGTAAACATCCAGTCAGACTGGAATGATCTGCCTGGAGAGATGGTAAAGTCACCATCACTGGATGTGTTTAGAAAAAGACTGGATGTGGCACTTGGTGCCATGGTTTAGTTCAGGTGTCAGGGTATGGGTTGGACTTGATGATCTTGAAGGTCTCTTCCAACCTAGAAATTCTGTGATCTTTAATAAATGCAGAGGGAATCATTTTATCTCTAACTTGGTAGCTGAAACCCGGCCCCTTCCAGCTGTCAACAAAAATAAGAGAAGACACTTTACCACTATTTTCAGGTACCCAAATATTTTGTAACTTGTTGACACTAAACTCTTTGGCAGCACTTGACAAGTTCGGGGTTTTTACCTTCTGTTGCAAATAAATAATTAATTACTGGAAACACTAAAACTATTTTTTTTACTATAAATGCAGTCCTGGATTTAGTAATACCTTATGCTGGAAATATATATATATGCTCATACTAAAACAGATATTTTAAAATAAGATGGTACACAGTGGAAAAGATGGACCTTATGGAGCTCAGTACATCAGTGTATTAAACCAGATGGTATGACAAGTACTGCCCTTTACAGCCTGAGTCACACCACACTCATTTACAAAATTAGATGTGAACTAACCTATCATGCTGCTCTAATAGTGTTTTGCATACACTTTGTATGAGGTTTCAAAGATTGTACAAATGTGGGAACAAAGGAGAGTTAGGCATTAGATAACAATTACTAAAACCCCAAAAAAGGTCCTTCATAAGATCTTGGGGTTTTTGGTCACAGAAACCATAACCATGTAAATGAAACCTTACTGATGCTACAGAGCTTCACTATAATTGCTGCCAATAGAAGGAAATTAGAGGGTTCAGCAGGAGAATGAAGGAGATCAAGGAGTTTCTCCTGAAAAATACCTCTCCTGTATGCAGTGAGTCCTGATCTGAGTGGAATGAGGAACTGTAGTAGCAGCTTATATCATAACATATCAAAATTGACTAGGGTGTGATTTAAGTAGCTTTAGCTGCAATCAAATATGGAACAAATAATGAGTTTGAAAAGAAGATTCTTTCAATTAAAAGAGAATCTCACATCTATGAAGAAAATGCATTTCTCTGCACAGGGTAGTGCAGCACATTCTCACTTTGCTCTCAGACAGGCAGCAGGTAAGGATGTCACACAGTAATTTCTAGTGCAGGTGAGTGCTGTCTGCTGGACACACATAAAGTATCCTGGGTTCTCACTCTAGGTATAATGGTAGTCTATTGCACTCAAATGAAGTTAAAGTTCATGGTGAATTCATTAGTACTGGAGTTAGGCTGTACAGCATAGGCATCATAAAGCATAGGTATACTTGCATATATTTTTAAAATTGTCTCTGTGGCTTTTGCAGACCTTCACAGGCATAGGCACAAAGTATATGTTGTATGGATCAAGAATTGAGTGCAGTGCAAATGTCAGTTTTTCAGACTGAGTCAGTTGTCAGCTTTTCAAAAGGAGATGTTTGAATAATACTTTAGATATTTAAACTGTACTGGAATATGCCTTAGATCTTGCTGCTGGAACACTGGGCTCTGAACTAGGGCCTGGAAAGGCACCAGATCTCTTTTATGTGTGTCAGTAATGGAACCCAGAAATGAGAGTTAGATGTTTAAACCTTATGTTCAGTTAGCATTCACCATAGAGGAGGGAATTGCCTGGAGAGGGCCAGGAGAGAAGCATATTTGAAGTAAATCCTAAAACCTGTCCTCACAAGTCTTGGACATTTTATTCCACAGTATCATGAAGAACTGTCGGGTTACTGACTATTGAGTAGAGCCAAGTCAGAGAGAGTTGTGGATCTGCCTTAATTCTTAGATCTCATTGTGTTGGGACATTGGACATTTCACCTGTGTCAAAGCTGAGTTGTTTCTGGGCAGTTAGAGAAGCAAAATTTAAGCATGGAGGGAAGATTTTTGAAGCTTTGGTTATAGCTGAGAAGAGACTTACAGAACTGCAAGATTGTATTGTACTGCTTGAATTGTGATCAAGTTGGTCTGTATATGTCTTCTTTTTTTATCTGTCTGAAAGAGATTTCTGTAAACTCCACTAACTTTAAGGTGGTCTAAAATATCAGATGTGTACATAAAGATGAGCATGGGCCTCTTAATTTGAAAGAATGCAAGATCTGGGGAGAGGGAAAGCTGCCCTTGATCACTAATAATGTTAGTGAGCTGCATATAATTGCAAGAAGCTGTGGAAACATGTCCAGGTTAACATGTCAGATGGATTTAACACTGCTTATCTCGAGTTAGTCTTATCAGTTCTTGTTTCATGTTTCAGTGTTGGATTTCATTTGTACTGAGATGGGAAGAATTAGATATGTATTGGAGCCCAGACTGATTCTGTTCTTTGCTTTTTAGGATTTTATTTTCCATGGGGCTACATTTGTCTTTTATTTTGGAGCATTTCTACTGCAAGCAGCAACTACATCTCTGCATCACTTTCCCCGCAAATTCAACTCCACCATACAGGAGAGCATTCTAAATGGCCGTGAATATAACATAAGCATAGCAGCCTCGGTAGGTGTTTTGTTTATTTGTATCAGGGGAACAGAGGTCTGTAGCAAGCACTTGTAGCCAGCCATTCAACTTGGGAATTTAACAGCAAACTGGAATAGAAGGAGGAGCTGTGAGAGAAAGAATCGCCTTTGACAGCAGCAAGCAGTATCTAACAGAAGCATGCAAAAATATTGGTATTAGCTAATGTTTATGGGATAGCTACTTACTCTTCAGTATAATGTAGAGTTGATACTCTTCACTGTAGTGTTTAAATACATGATCACTACAGCTTATAATTTTTAGACAAAGTGTTTTGTAAAAACCATTTTGGTTATTAGAAGAAAAAGAACAAGTCTTTATCAGAGGATAAAGTATAAGGAAATTTACACTTGTGCTCAAAAATTCAGTTGCTTTTTTTATACCATGTAGATAGTCCTGAACATGCCATGGAGATAAAAAAATTTGGACTAGGTCTTTGTGAAGCTCCACATATGTACTTACTACATCAGGACCCTCCTGTCTCTTATTGCAATTATTAGAGTGCTTTTCTTGGTACCCTAAGCCCAGAATGTATTTTCTCACTGTAGTTGCATCATCACTGAATGAATCTATTTGGTGATGTGGCTGTGCACAGCTGAATCAGAAAATATATCAGGCTTTAGTTTTCATCCTGGCTGGACTTTTCAGGGATGAATAGAGGTGTGTCAGGCTTAACTTAAAGAACTGAAACCACTGCTTTTAATTTTTTGTTGCATCCAGAGACTTTCATACCAGGGAACTGTGTACATTTATTAAACTTCTAAACCCCCTGTGGTTATGTGTTGTCCTTAAAACTCTGTGCATCATAACCTTTGCACAGTAAGCACTTTCAGTTCATCTTAAGATAAAAACAGGTGAATGGAAAGTGTAAGGTTCACATTCTGTCTGCAAGAGCAGAATAGAAAGGAGAAGCCTTTAGCTTTGGCAAGCCAGGCTCTGAAGAGGTGAAGTGGATGTGTTACCGTCCCAAGGCCAGAGTTCCTCACATCACCCACCTGCCAGTAACACACTGGAGCACATCTGATCCCTGGGTGGCACAAGGACAGAGGTGGTGTTCCAGCTGTGCCTGAACTAAGGGAGGTTCTTTATACTAAGCAAATATCTTAAATTCTACCCTTAGGTGTGCCTCTTTAGTCTTAGTTTAGTGTGTTCAGATCCCACTGAATATATGGTCACTGCAGTCGTTTTGTCTGACAACACAATACTGGGCACTCCAAGCAACCGTTCCCTGCTTCCATACTAACTTTTAAGGGAGAATTCTGTTCTTCAAGCCCCTTAAATCCCTGTCAAGATAGAGGAAGAGAAGACTCTTTTGTAACTTGCCCCAGTATCTTAATTAAGAGCAGCAGGAAAACAGTGAATGAGATAAATGTAGTCTTTAGTTTCTTTGCAGTTTTTGCAGAAGTGTATATTTAGGAAGTAAAAGAAAAATTGAATTTTTGATATATTACATTAAAACAGTTCTATGAGCCACATGACAAAAAGAAAAAAGGTTGCTAACATTCTGTCTTTTAAGATGACCTTTATATACCATGATTTGAAATATATACATATATGTTCATTTTTGACAGGTGATGGTTCTATGGTGTAGAATTTAATTAGTCAAGCTTTAATTAGTCAAATTAACACTTGTATGTAAAGCAAAGGATGATTGAACAGGTATATTACAGGAGACAGAATTAATTTCTATCACTGGACAATACGAGAAATGTTTTTTCAGAAATTCAGTTTCTCATTTCTTCTGTCCAGTGTACATTACATATTCACTTTGGTTGTGGCATGACCTTCAGTTCAAATCTATCCAATTCAGTCCTTTCACAGGAGCAACTTCCCTGGCATTGCCTGGGAAGCTGTTCTAATGGCTGGATATCTGGTCAAGGAGGCCAGATGGAAGTTCTGTGTTTCTGCAAGTAAAGGAGTTCTGCTGTTTAGAGGGATGTCTTCTTTGATGCTTGCTGGGGTAAAGGCATTCAGTTGGAAACATCTGAGATTGATGTTTGGTCAGTCTAGATAAGAGAACTGAAATACACAGTGTACATACACGTGTTTACTTTTACCGTAACTTATGCAGAAATTCTATTTCATATTCTATTTCTAAATGTCTGCTGAAGCAAGCACGTGAAAAGTAGTAACATGAAGTAGCAGTAATACTGAGAAGCTCCTGAGAAAACTTCAGAGGATCCCAAATCTATCTTTACCTTATTAAACATTTTGGTTGGGGGAGGTACTTTTTGAATCACTTGTGTTCCTATCTTCATTTAGAATAGAAAAAATATTGTAGAATAATATGTGTAACTCACTTTTTTTTTTCTTCTCTCTTTTTTTTTTTTTCTTTTTCTGTGCTTCTCCTCTAGATTTTTGCATTTGCAACAGCTATTTGTTATGGTTGCAGCACAGCCCTGGCATTAAGGAGATGGAGGCTAAATAACAGTTGAAGAGAGGTTAATGCCCAGGTGTTCCACTTCAGATCAATTAAGTGCCACTTGTCTGTTTTACTGTAATTTAATTCTAAAAAGACTTTTTTTTTCCCTGCCTAAAATCTGCTTTAAAATGCAAGTAACTCCTAATCAGGATTTCTTCAACAGAAAAAAAATTCTATCTCTTCCCTTTCTGATATTTACTTTTACTGTGTACTCATTGTAAGGTATTAGAGAGTTTAGGGATAAAGAGATATGTCATTAGCAGACAACAGAACTCCAGTGCTACACCAGAAGAGGAAGAAAATGGAAACCAAGATGTTAACTGCACAGGCAGCTAAAAAGCTCCCCCCTTGTTAAGTCTTGAGATTAGGTGCTTTGCAGCATTACAGTGCACTCTACACAGATAGAGCCTTGAGGCTTCTGGTAGAGTCATGAGTGTTCTGTGTGCTGCCCTTTGCATGATCAGAGCCCAAGCTGACTTTGAAATTCCAACTTACTATATGTATGTTATTAACTTGGATGTACAGAGAAAATGTTTTTTAAAAAGTCCAGTGAAATCTTTCTATACTCTCTTATAGCTGTGTGTGGCTTGGTCACCTGAGCCTTAAAGCTTACTGTGTTCCATACTAGATGAAAACTGGGACTTTCAATCAGTAGTTTATTAGTTTTAGGAATTTAGCTTAATCAGATCTATTTATACTACAAAACAAAACAGTGCATTTGTGTTGTGTGTATATATACATGGTATATTTTTGTTTAACAGGAATTTTTGCACTGTTTTACTTAGCTTTGTTCCTGCTACTTCAAGTGCTGCGTTTGTTAGGTATTATGTGAGTCAATTTCATTTGAATGGAATGTTAACAAATAGTGAATAATGTCTGACCTCAATTCTTGCAGTGTGTTATTTGTTGCATTCTGAAGCTGCAGTGTTGTAAAGGTGTTTGTATTTGGACAGATGCCTATGCAACATCTTGCTGAAAGCAGTGGAATGCAAAGCGGTCCGCCCACTATGGAGTTTGCTTTTCACATGAATGACATTTAATTGAGCCTAGCTTGCATATCCTGGTCTATGGTGACATGCAATATTATATACAGAAAATTGGTTTAGCAAAACTAAACTGTAGCATTGGGCTCTGCTCCCTGACACTCATGTCATTTTGCACATGGTGAAGCTTTTTGTTATTTTGCTAGTAAATAATTTTTGCTTTTGTGAGTAGTGCCAAAAAGATAAGCTGGGACAATAAAGGCTCCCTGTCATTTGTAAAACAACTTGTTCGCTACATCTTGCCAGTGCACCTGATTATTCTGCAGAGACCAGCAGTGGTTGCATAAGGGAAGACAGGATTTCCTTCATTCCCAGGCCTACTCACTCTCCTTGAGCCAACAAGGGTGTCTGCCATGGAGGTTACTTTATCAAACTTGTCAGGTACAAGGATCTCCGAGGGGCAGCCACCCTCAGCAGTGCCCTGCTGACCCAGGGCTGGTTCTTGTGATGACACAGCAGTGAGTGGCACCCGTCTGACTATGGAACCACTTGATTGTCCTCAATTACTACAATGGGATGCCGTCACAGATCTGTTTTCTGAAGGTTTTTTCTTCCAATTATTTTGTACTCTGGCTGTTTTTTCCCCCTAATTCTGTCATTGCATTGAAACTTTTTGTGAATATTTTATCTAGAGCCATATCCTTTTAAAAATACTTCATATTGTATAAAATACCTTTACACTATAGAGTATATGGATGAAAATATATAAAAAAGACTTATGCTAAGCAGCATTAAAGTTACTTAATATATTTATGGCAGTAGTCTGGTTATTAATTTTGTCTTTGGAAAGTATCAAAAAAACTACCTTGGTACTCTGACTCATCTGATGCTAGACATAAAAAATTGAGGCTAAGATTTCATGAGAAGGCACAGTTGTGTTGGGGCTAGTTCCACACGCCTTTAATTACTTTCAGAGCTAGTTTGCTATGTAACATTGTGAATATTGGTGAGAAGAGTAGAGTCAGTTACAATGTTTCAAACAGATGCTGATCTTTGGTTTGGTTTCTCCTGTGTCCTGCAACCTGGCTGTGCCCTGCACACCAGAGACTGCATGCCACAGCTGCAGTCTCTGAGATCTGAGTCAGGTGAGATCATGGAGGGCAGATCTTAATGTTGTGCATATTTAAACCTGCAGAGTATGAATCCCACACATAGAGTCAATTACAGAGCTGGCCAAGCTTAGTTGGCATTTGCATCTAACCTCCAAGTTCAAACTTAAGGTGTAAAACCCTTGATTGGTGAGTGCTATTCAAGACTCTTAATCTACTCATGGAAGTCCAGATAGCAGAGTGTGGTTAGCGTAGCTTGGAAACTGTTTGCATAGTGGGGAAAGGCTGAACTTTCCCTCTTAAGTATCAAAGACAAACAAAAGACAGAAGAGATTAAGATAAAAATTACAGTAATGAAGAACAACTTTCACAGCTAAAATCAAGTGAAAGAATAGAATTTTTGTGTTTTGCTGTACTTTGAAGAAGAGCTATTGACAGTCAAACCAGAATATGCAGTTATGTTCTTTCCAAAAAAAAAAAAAAGAAGTCAGTAGTTAATTTTGTATTACTTTACACTGGGAGCTAAAAAAGTAGGTGTGACTTAGAAATGGTATGTGAGTGCTGGATGTATGCAAATACTGATATGGGTATAGTACGTAATCCTTGTGATAGGTATTCCAGGGAAAATGTGCAAGCTGGTTCTAAAAAAATCTTTCTTCCTTGTAAGAAAATTCCTCCAAGCCTATGACCTTCATGAACACAAGCTTAGACCTCTCCAAAGAAGAGAAGGCATGGGGGGAGGGACATAGGGAGATAAATTATCTCGAGTTATTTATGGTGAAAGGAACAAGACCACCGATGCCAAATAGCATTTTCATCAAACATCTCTATTTGATGTGAAGCTGCAGTGCAGCAGTATCTAAGGTACCATGCAGGTCCGTATTCTTAGAAAATATTTCATGGTGTTTTGGATAGCACTGTGTGGTAGCTGCTGGTAAAGCAGGAGAAGGAGCCTCAAAGGAGACTTTCCTTCAAAGGGTGTGGAGATAAGCAACAGTTATTGCAGTTATTCTCTTTCTAAAGAGAAGTGAAAGTGCATGTTAGAAAGCTAAAATTTTGCTAGAATTTTGGCAGAAAATATGCACAGCATGTGCTTCACTGAAGTCCTGACTCTGCTTTTGCCTTGCTAAATGTCTGAAAATAAACCAAAGTAGCACAGGTCCTGCAGGATTATTGATCTGCACAGGGTCAGTCTGTTCAGATTCTCATGATTTCTCTGGCTGTGTATAGTGGTTATAACTCTTAATCTGAGTCAAGTTGTGCTACTGTAAAATGTTTCCTTAAAACACAACTGCAAACCACAGCTTTTAAAAGAGAGAGGCAGAACCAGTGACTACACAAACCTGTGCCCTCCATAAAAATAAAAGAAAAACCGCTGGATAATCACTAGACCTGTGTTGTCTCTTTCACTTCCAAAACCAGATGACAATGCTGACTCCTGTTGCACTTCTTCTAATTGTTAGAGTTTTGCTTTATAACTTTAAAGAATTTTGATATTCATAATTTCTCCATCTGAATTTCAAAAAATAAGAACACTTAAAACTCTTAAAATTGTTTGTTCCATTTTTATCTAGACACTGTGAAACTGGTCTGAACAAAAGTGTCCTGATATGTTCCATGTTCCTCTGCCAGTCTGCCCAAGTTGTACAGAAAGTCTTCCCAAGTTTTTGTCCAAAAAGAACAGTGAACCTGTAGTTCTCGGACTGAGATGCAAAGAGAACATGGCTCTTTTCAAAGTCTTACAAAAAGAAAAACTTGAAAGTGAAAGCATGTTGTCTTTCTTTTTTAGCTGTATTTGTACAATTGGTCACGACACCGTAGTCTTTGTTGAGACATAATGAAAATCAGAAAGAAAAAACAAAGATGAAAAAGCAAATCTTATGTACTAAAATTAGTAAACAGAAATGGAAAGTTTTTGGGGTTTTTTATGAAGCTGAATTCAGCATGAGTGTTCTCTTTTCTCCCACCTTCTTTTGCTCAGTTATGGTGTTTGTCTAAATGCCCTTATAACCTGACCAGCTCAGAATTTACTGTATTTATCCTCAAGGTGCTCCTGTAAAGAAGGTAAGTGCTGTTCCCATTTCACAGGTGGAAAACATGGATGCAGAGACACTGAAGAAGAACTTGCTTGACAGAGGCCTCTCTCAGGACATCTGTGGAGCAAGAAGAGGAAACTTTGTTTCTCAAGTAAGAGTTTCTTGGTACCTCATCCAGCAGCCTCAACTGCTGCCCACTGTAGTGTGGGCTGTATGTGACCTAATCTCACTCCTGTCTCTGTCATGGTAGCATTGCTCTGGCAATTAGTTACATGGGGTAAAAAGGTAGAATGACAGTTTGTGGAGGATTATGGGTCAAAGGGAGGTTTAAAGTGCCAAATCAGCATTCCTAGATCAAATATCATAGTTTCTGCATATGCTAACCAATTTTGGTTATCCAGTTGTAAGTAGACATGAATTCCTGTTTGAGATGTTGATCTACCCTCTGCATCTAAAAAGGGGTTAAAGGTCTTCAGGAATCTGTAGATTTCAGATATTTCCTGCTATATGACATGTTTGAGCCCTAAATTCTTGGTGCTAACAAAATACTACCTGCCAGGACACAGCACCTTTCAGTTCAGAAACCTGAGCTACGTTTTGGCAACTAATCTGTCACGTTACCTTTCAAGGGAACACAATGATCAAACTAGGTTATGCCTAGGTGTGGTTTTAACATCTTTCCTGCCATGGAATAATTGCAAATGTTGGTAAAGATTCTGGAGATTGTGGACTGTATGTTCATACACTTACATCCAGAGTTACTGTGCCTGGCTACAGAGAAGCTCTTAAGCAAAGACTGAAACCTATGGATCCATACAGAGTTTGATTATGGTTGCAACATTATTAGTAATCTTAAAAGAATGACTGCAGGTATTAATCTCATCCAAACACCTTTTCCTGGTCTTCTCAGCAATGTGTTGTTTCTGTCATTGGACCAGTGCTGTGACACAAGAAATAGCAGATCAGAACAAACCTGAGAAAAGCTCTGCATACCTTGAAGAGAAAAGCATCACAGAACAGTTTGGCTTTGGAAGAGATCTTAAAGGTTCTGCACTCCTCCTGCTGCAGAGCTGGGACCTCCCACAGTTGTGTTGCTCTGTACAAAGGTGCTGTGACTTTCCAGTGATCTGACTGCCTGCCTGAGCAGTTCTGCTTGCAGTGCCCACTACTGATTGGCTATTAACATCATTTTGTTGCAAGTGGTTTGGGCTCAATAAGCTTTGCCAAAGAAACTAATGAGGCAAAAAGTGTTTTATTTCCATATAAAATAGAAGTGCAGAATATTTGCTGACTCATTGTCCCACACAGGGATCACAGCCATTTTTTCCATGATTATTTCAAAAGTGCAAAACATACTTTAGCATAACTTAATAATATAATTAATGATATGACAGGTCTTACTACTTAGAAACTTCCTGGCCTGGAAGTATTTCCATACTTCTGGGTCCAGATGAACACCCCAGCTAGGTTGCATCTCTATTGCCTCTGTAAGACTTAAAACAGCATCTTCCCTTTTCCCTGCCTCTTCCCCATTTTTGGAAAGTAAAAAGAGAGCTGCAGCATGATCTAGATAGGCTGGACAGCTAAAAAACCTAATGTGGTGTATTCACTCTTCAGTAGCACTCAGGGGCATAGACAGTCTTAATGTGGTTCCACCAAGGAAAAATACAAAGTTATGGCAAAAGGGGAAATGGGTTGAGAGGCCTACTGGATAGAAAAGGTGCATAAGAGCTCAGTACTTGGCTACAAATGCTTCCTGTATAAAATCTGGCATCAAATCCAGCACTTAGCTCCTGAATATACCTGTTTTTCAAACTGTTGATACCTTGGCCTGGGATCTAAAGCCCTGGGGAACCTGTAGGGCCAGATTAGAGCTTTGGGTTGTTGGAATAAGAGACAAGGTGAATCATCACCAGATACTTTTAACTCAAAATTCAGGAGCAGAGGAGAAAGAGAATTGTTTGCAGGTCCCTTTTCCAACTTGTTACCAGCTCTAAGAGCTGAGAGAAGGGCAGGAAGAGTTTTCCTCTACCTTCATTCCTTGGCTGCAATCACCATGGACCCAGGATGAGCTGCAGGACAGAAAGGATGAGGACTTGTACAGAATAATCTGAGTTTTAAGATACACCTGACCTACCCACAGCAGTGACAGCTGTTCCTGGGTGAAGTCCAAGATCCATCCCCTGACCTAAAACAAAAATCAATAAAATAAATTAATAAAAACTAAAATAAAAATAATGAAATTTTCAAACAGCAAGCCTGAATCTTAGCTGGAGCAAATGTCCTTAGAAAAAGACAGTTACCTCAGAGAGAAATTTAATGGTGAACAAGAAACCAGATTGTTCTTTTAGTTATATAAATGCAACTTCTTTTGAGGTCTAGTTGCCAGTGAGGAATTTCACTAATGGAAGCAAGAGCAGAATTTCCCTCAGCACTAAGTAGAGGTGACCTTTGAAACAAATGGAATTATGAATTCCTTGGCCTTGTGTCATTTACTATTTCTCTTAAGGATCCTGCTGCTAGAGTGAGTTGCTGCCGGGGTATTTTGCTGCTGCTCCTAAGGGACAAATAACCTTTGTGGCCATGGCAGACTTAGAAAGTGTGAAGACTCCAAGATAAAAATCCAGCACTTATAGAATCTCATTATTTTGGAGGACCTGACTTACAGCTTGTGAATGGTTTAGGGTCAGCAATACTGGGCAGCGTATATGAGGTACAATGTCACATAAAGCTCCTAAGATGAAAAGCTTCTCCCTTATCATCAAGTTACAGGTTGGCTGAAAGGCTAGCAGGAGAAGAGATCCATTCTGAGTTTACTGCAACTCTTTTGGTAAGAGGAGAGCCCTGAAGCGGGGAGAGCGGCTGCCCGTGCCCGGGGCGGTGCGTGCCGGCAGATGGAGCCGCAGCGCCGGGAGCCGCTCCCGCCCGGCCCGAGCGCTGCGGAGCGCCTGCCAGCGTCATCCTCAACACACAGAGCTCCCAGGGCTGCAATTACGGCTACTCACTGTAGCTTAGGTGATTCATCTGAAACAACCAGGCTTGCTTTTTCATCTTTTTATTATAAGGAGACATAGCAAGAACTTAGCATTGTACATTACTTCATACTTCTGTTGTTATGACTGTATTACAAATTTCATATTGATCAAGAACAATCCCAGGACACAAATACATTGCAAAGTCCCTTTTTGTGAAGGTAAGAAGTAGCTGCAGACAGGATTCTTCACTCTTCTCCCTGCAGAACACAATTGGCTTCATTGACTTCTATAACTCATTTGTGGTTGAAATGTACCTAGTGTAGCTCCACTAGGTTAGAGAAACAAAAACTAGCCTTCAAACCTTAAGGAGGTTTGGGAGGGTTTTCTTTTTCATAGGGAGTTATGAAAGTTAAACAGGTTAGCTAATATGAAATGACAACTGACCGAGCTCATACCATGGAGTCGCTGTCATTGCATTGTTTGGGGCTGATTCTTTTTTGACAGCCAAGTTCTGGGCAGGCTGTGAAGACATCACCAAACTGAGTTGGCTCAAAGGCGGCAGATGAACTTTAATATAGATAAATCTGGGGCAATGCATGTAGGAAAAAATTATCCACATTAGACCTGGAACTGAGAGTTATAATTTAGGAAAAAGACCTCTGAGCCATTACTGATGGTTCTCTGAAATCATCACCTCAGTATGCAATGGCAAACAAACTCCAATAAAACGTTGGAACTCATAACAAAGCTGTTAGGAACAGGACAGGGGGTGTAATGTTGCTGCTACATAAAAAACAAACAAACAAAACTCCGAAAAACCCTGTGGTGCTTTCTTGTTAAAGGCAGCAGAAATAGTTGAGGAGTTGAAGCTGCTGCCTTATGAAGACTGAAAATACTGGGACTCCACTCAGGACTGAAGGAGATAATGGAGTGAGGTAATGATGATTTACCAAATTATGAACATGTTGGTTAAACCAAACATATAACTGTTGTTTACAAGGACCTTGTATGGGATCTAGGGGGCACTTGAGGTAACTACCAAAAGATCGGTTTAAGAGATAAAAGAAAGTATTTGCTGACACAGTGAGCAGTGAACCTCTGGAGCTTGCCAACACAGGAGCTTGTGGAGGCAGACAGTGTTAGCATGTTTAAAAAGGAATTAGACAAATTAAGGTGGTTTTATGCTAAAAGGATAAGGCAGGCGCATACTCTCTAGTATCCCTAATACAACAGTTATGAATGCTGCTTATTAAGGAAAAGGACATAGCCAGCCTCACATGGTTCTTCCTAAACAGCATCTCTTTTTGCCACCACTGGAGCAGTGGGTCAGGCAGCTCATTATGGGATCAACAGGCTGTCTCTTACATGCAGCTTGGGAGTTCTTCCCCTTGGCAAGGTTGCCTTCTGGGATACAGGCTCCCCTGCACACAGTCCCTGCTCCATCACCAAAACATTGAGTTCATTGGCCAGCTGATAGTTGACAATCAAGGCAGGTAAATTAAGATTTCTTGGAAAAGGTGGAACTTGTATAACCTACCATAAACAAGAGCTGCTTGATTTGGTACAAATGAATAACATGTTGGCTCATGGTCCTACACAAGGCAATGGGAGAACAAGAGGTAAAATCAGGTCATGCTGTTATACAGTTTTGGGAGCAGTAAATAGGTACAATAAAGATGCCCAAGTCAGCTGAGGAGGTTCTACCTTACCCTTCAGTATTGCTCCTCAAACTCTATCTAAATAGACAAGCTGAAAGCTAATTTTCAAAACTAATATATGTACAAAGTAAACAAAAAAAGATTAATGAAATTTCCATATTATCTCCTAGATACTTCCTGGCTTGTTTTTTCTCCCTAGTTCATTACCTTTTCTTGTACAATTCTGCGAGGGCTGGGCTGTCTTTACACACATGCTCATGCATGCAAACACACACACTCACACTTCCTCATCCCACTCAGTTCAGCCATTCCCTCTCCTCCATCTCTCTCTTTTTTTTTTTCCCCCTTTTAATGCAGCCTCAGTCTCCTCTGTGTAGTGTTTTCAGGTCCCATGTGCCTTGCTGATGTTTCATCCCCATCTCTTCTCACAGTCTTTGTGTCATGTTTTAATCTTCCATGTTGTCAGGCTTTAACTGACTCATCACTTGTGTTAAGACACATGATGGGGATGTCATGCTCCAAGTAATCAAGGAGTTACACTCTCCTGCTGGACATGCCACTTGTTCTGTGTGTTGAGTGAGGGGCCTCAGAGGTGGTCACGTACCTGCCTTTCCCTTCATAACATGCAGCTGCTTGGTAATATGGATACAGGATTATTTTTTCACTATAGGCAAAGCAGTTTTTCCCAGTTACTCTTTCTGAAAGAATTGAATGACTTTTGATGAAACTTTCTCAGACAGTCCAGCAGAAAATCAGCAACCAGCATGGAGAACTGGTTTAAAATCTGGGAAATTATAAGCAATTGAAAAAGCCTTTCAATGGAAAGTGTTATGTTACATTTCTTTAATGACAGGCAACGCTTCCTACTCTGACCATAGCATCTTTAAAGCCTTCACACCAACAGGTCCCTTTGACCACTGTTTTTTTTTTCTTTTTTTTTTTTCTTTTTTTAACAAAATTCCAGCTGTATGATCATCACTGGAAAATGCTTGTATTTTTACGACCACATTTTCTCAATTACAATCTAAATGCCATTTTTCTGAAGTAAATGAGACTGAGATTTGCTGTTCACACTGAAGGAAATATTTGCCACTTTTAAAGTACCCCTTTTCCCTGAGCATATGTACCACTTTCCTGGAGGTCTGAAGCGGAGAAGGTCTTCTCCTGCTGCTGTGGAGCTGCTGTCTTGGCTTGTTTAGCTGTGCCAGCTCACATCGGCTGAGCATCCAACCTAGTCTTTTGAACCATTTTGAAACTTTTTGAACCCTTTATGCTTTGTTTTTCTTAACCTAGCAATCACCAGGATGATGAAGGACAACTGACAATAATACCAATGGCTCTGTGAGAGAGATATGTGCATGTAGGGGCAGGTGGAGAGGACAAACTTCAGCACCAGGGTTTCAGAGGTTCACAATAAAACACTTCCCTCAGAAAGTATCCTGTATTCGAATAGCCATTAAAGGGTAGCAAGTAACCACAGGATGCCATATATCTCTGGGTTATAATTGTCAGCAGAGAGGCTGCACAGCTTCCTGGATTGTCTTTAACAGGAGGAGAGGCAGACCTGGAAAGCTTTCCATTTTCCAGCCTGTTGGCTTTAGCAGTAATATCATGTAAGTCCAAAGGGAGACAAGTGACCTTCTAGCTCATGCTATTGTGCTGGTAACACACATAAACAAAGCCTGTAGCTAGAGTGGGAAGAATTTCACCAAAAACCAGGTCTAAGAAGAAGTCCTTTCCTTTGCACCTTTTCATATAACCCTCCTGTGATGAAAGCTCTCCTAAGTGACTGGTCTTTTTATCCTCCATTTGCCTGAGGGGTTTAAACTCACCTCTCCCACTGTCAAAAGAGATCCTTAAACACCACTGAATAGAATATCTCTGACAGGCTACAGGTTAAAATCTTAATAGCTGTAGAAGCTGTCAAATCCTTGGAGTCTTATGTCATTACTAGTACCCTGGATGGATTTTCCACTCTTCTGACAGCACACAGTGTGCTGACATCTCTCCCCAAATGTAGTCTCAGGTGAGCCTGCTTCCAATGGCAATTTTGGACATCCCCACCCTGGTTGCTGCTGCCAGCCCAAGGATGCTACTGCATGTCCCATCCTGGGCTGCTGGCCCCATGGAGGGTACCTGTCCCTAAGGGGACTGGCAGCTCTCTCTCCACAGACATGGGCAGGGTATACTGGGCAGCACATCCAGGAGAGAGGAGAAAAAAGGATTTAAAATATTTCCTATCTTTAACATTTGAAAAAATCTAGACTGTTCCAGTGTACTAGTGTGTCCCTTGTGGCTCACTCTACAGCTCAGTCCAGCATTTCCCTTTGATGTTCTGCCCACAGTATAATAAACTTCACCAAAGAACAGAAAAACAGCTCTCTCTGTGAAAGCCACAAGCAAATGAGCTGGAAATGTGAACTGAAGCTGCACCATGTTTGGTTTTTTTTCAGGAGCAGATTCTTTTAAAATCGATGGGCTAAAATGGTATGGTAAAATTCAGCCAAACAGAATGATGGTCAGCATTGCTAGAATTTGCCTGGGTAAAAAATGCTGTATTTATAGCAGTTTTGGTAAATTACTAAATTTTGCTAAGTGCAGAAAGGGGGGAAAGACTTTCTTTAGCACTAAGTGTCTTAGTTTTTTTCTCCTCTTCAGACTTCTGGTTTCATCTTGTTCAGTATCAAAAAAAGCAAGCAAAAATATGAAAAATGTGACTTCTGGGAAATAATAAGTTGTGGGAAGAGCAGAACTCAGGTCTGAGAATTGTAATTGGAAAATAATCATTTCTCTAAGATCAAATCCCTAGCGCTCCATAAGTTTAAAAGGGAAATATTCTGTCTAATCTATCCTGAACAGTAGGAGATTTTTTCCTCTTACTGTATTCATTTCTGTTTGTGTCATTCCTGGAAAGGGACTCCTCTTTTAGATATCTTCTAATTTTGTGGTAGGGATTGTGGATTTTGGTGAAAGGCCAAAGTCTAAAGACTTTCAACACTGAAAGTTTCTAAGAAAGAAATTATGTCAGATAGGTTCTCTTACCTCATATGACACTTGGCCTGAGATTTACTGCTGCTTTTTTCTAGGATGCTGGAAGAAAGCTGTGCTGGCATTTGGTGAGCAAACTGTATTTCAGCTTTCAAGTAGTCCTTCACAACTTTTATCCGCAGAGGAACAGAAAATTTTGACAAGAAAATGTAGTGAATCAGCTGTAGCAACATGCCACATGAGCTAATTTTAAAAACCATGTATAGGATATGAAAGGCTAAAAATCCCTTTGTCTTTTTAAGTCATGAAGGGCCAACTCCACAGAGGCCAAAATTATGACCACTCTTGCCATACATAAGTATAGATAGTCAGTGCCTAAACTGAAGTCTCCTAACTTGATTCGGAGTGAGAAGACAGGTAAATTGTCCCAGTGAGAACACTGTGGTGCCCATAGCTAATTGTCACTTCATTTTAGAGGTACAATGTGACAAAATACACTGGAAAGGGGTGCAAGAGATGAGGAAGCACCCATCAAATGTCTAAAAGGCAGTACCTGCTACCTGTTCTTCCCTTTCTATTCCTAATTTGAACAGTCCTGAGCAGTATTTCACTTTAATCTCAAGTGGAGTTCCCACAGCACAGGGTGCTGCAATCACCACAGTGTTTCACCCTCATCACCCTGTGCTTGCAGGCAAGGACTGTGCATAGATTGCTCCATACAGGGCACTGGTTCCCTCACCCACACCCAGCAGTGATGCTGAGGAGCAGCTTAACAGGTGTTTTAGAGTGATTTTATGATGTTTGTAATTTTAGTTGTTTGTTTTGTTTGTGCTGTATATTGCATTTTGTGTTTTTAAGGTTAGTTTTGAGAGTGAAGTAGGGAAAGAAGAAGTGTGTAGTCTGTTTTGAGAAAATAGTGTTTACATTTTTGGGTTTTATTTTGGTGGGTGTTTGTTTGAGGTATGGATAGCAGCAGGACAGAAAGCTTTTTTTGCTTTTAGTTAGTTTAGTTAGCTAAGGTAAAGAAGCTTTTTAGACTGTATCTAAAACAGCAGCTCACACCTGCAGCCCACTGGGGCCTGGACCTCTGAAGGGACTGATAAGAGACTGAGAAAGTGCTGAGCTACACCCATGGCAGGGACTTTCTAAATTTACCATCTCACTCCAGAACAAGAGGTTTTATTGTTTCATATTATTCATTCTTTAGGCTTGTGGGCACTTTGTTTGTTAAATAAATAGTTTTTTCCACTTTTCCCCGAGGAAGTTCTTTCCCAGACTGATTAGGGGGAGGGACTGTTTAGTTTGCTCCCCAGAGGGACCCTATTCAGAGGTTTTTCTCCCAAATTTGCCCTAAACCAGGACAGTAGGAAATACGCTATTTTGCTCTTCCTTTTAGCATCTGATCTAGCTTTTGAATTTCATGTGGTTTTGTGCTGCACTGAAAGACCTGGAGCAGAGACCATTGCTAAATAAGGTGAATTATTCCCTCAAGCTGTTGCAGAACTGTCAGAGAAGTACATCACCATTTGGGGCAATCTGTGGGATGTGTCTGCAGACAGCCATTATTGGGAACAATTCTTCCAAGGCAAACAAGATCACAACAAGAAGCTGACTGCATTGAGTTGCTGTGAGAAGTCCTGCACTATCTAGCAAGGCACAAACTATTCACCTGACTGCATTGGCAAAGATTTACTGCTCTGTATACTGACCTCACACATGCCTTTTGCTCTGCAGAAGAACTCTATTTGTTGTCTCACTAGGAGTAAGACCATGAAATTCCAAATGAATATCTTGGAGGACGTCTACATGTTCCTTTACGCTGCAGGAGCTCATGGGGATGAGAAGAAGCTCTCTCCATAGAATGCTGTGCTCTACCCGCTGAAACCTCATTACTCTTTTGCAGACTGCAGCAGCAATTCTTTTGTGATTTTTATTTGAGCAAAATTTCCATTGTACAGTCAGCCTTTAGATATTTCAGGGGAAAATTTTCATTATTAGGGACAGAAATTAGGCATAATAATCATTGATACATTCTGGCTTTTCCAAAGCATTTTCACATCTAACTTAATAAGAAGTCATGAGAAGAAAAGAGGATTAGAAAAATATATTTCCACAGGGAGTTTCTTAACATTTTTTCTGCTCTAAGGCTCAGCGCTGGTTTTGGCTGGGTTAGTTAATTTTCCTCACAGTGGCTGCTATGGGGCTGTGTTTTGGATTTGTGCAGAACACTGGGTTGATAGTGCAGAGATGATTTTGTTATTGCTGAGCAGTGCTTATACAGAGCCAAGGCCTTTTGTGCTCCTTGCTGCACCAGAGAGGAGGCTGGGGGTGCAAAAGCACAGTTGGGAGGAGACAAAGCCAGGACAGCTGATCCCAACTGACCCAAGGGCTATTCCATCATTTATGGCATTATGCTTAGCACATGAAGCTGGGGGAAGAAGAAGGAATGGGAGATTTTCAGAGTGATGGCATTTGTCTTCTCAAGGCACTGTTAGGTGGGATGGAGACCTGCTTCCCTGGGAATGGCTGAACACCTCCCTGCCCATGGGAAGAGGTGAATTCTTTTGCTTTGCTTGTCTGCACAGTTTTTGCTGTCCCTATTATATTATATTTATGTCAGCCCACGAGTGTTCTGGCTTTTACTCTTCCAGTGCTCCACCCAGTCCCACTGGTGGGGGGCTGAGTGAGCGGCTGCTGGGGCTTGGCTGCTGCCTGGGGTTAAACCACAACATTTGCTGTGATGGAAACCCATGCAAAATCACATTGCTGTGGAATACCAGAAAGAGATTTTTGGTTATGAATTTGACTCTGGGATGCTCCAAGGCACTGAGTGTCCCAGAATGAAAAGCAGAACTGAGATGCCAATGGAAAAAGCTCCAGCACTGGCATCTCAGGACGGCTACAGGCACGCCTTTGTGAGGAGCCTTCCCATGAAGTGCCAAGTACAAGTTGGCTTGGCCAGCAGGTGTGAAGTTTCACCACAGAAATGTATACAGGCATAAACTGCAAGCCTCTGGCAAGTAATTTTTGTACAGTTTCCTTGCCAAGTGCTCATGCTGGGGCTTACAACAATAGCTCTGCACACAAGTCAGAACAAAACCAACTCCTAGTTCCAGCATTATTCCATCCCCGTTTGGCCTTTGCTGAAATCACCTTGTATTTCATGGCTCCTTAGTTCAGCTGACAAGACTTAATACTTGTAGAGGCCATATGCTCACACACCAGACCAGTGCCACCCAAACTGAGCTCATTCTGCAGAGGAGCAGTGACTCCCCCAGCACATCCTCACAGCACATGTGGGTGTCTGCCTTGCTGGCTGAGTCTGACCTGGAACTGGAACAGGACCAGGATTTGCTCTTTGGTCAAGAGTAACATCCTAGAGGGACGGTGAGAAAGGTGCCACTATGGATAATGTGGCAGAGAAGCCACACCACGTGGCCTCCAAAATAAGTGACATCAGGACACAGTGTCCAATAACCTCCAATAAAGTCCTTGGCATTTGCTAATGCCTTCAGTGGATACTATGAAGAAAATTATCCAGGAAAATAGGTTTATGACAAGAGGCTATAATTTACAGTTTATTTTTCAGTAAGGTTCCAGCCTCCATCCTATTCATGTTCCTAAGCAGTTTACACAATTTTTTAAAAAAATCTGAGTGCTTAGCCAATATTTGAACCCACCAAGGGTCATTTCCCTTAGAATGAGAAACAGTTAATATTCACTCAGAAAAAAAAAAAAAAAAAAAAGGTATTTATTTACAATAGGGTTTGGTTTTTGGTTTTTTTGGTTTTTTTTTTAATTTCCTTTCACTAAACTCATAACTAAAATAAAGGACAGCAGCAAACTATCCCCCATCAAAATTTGCCCTCCAACAAGCTCTGGGCTCAAAAGCCTGCATCTTTTCCTCCTCTTCTTCCCTTTAGTTTCAGTGTCCCAGTGACTGTCCCAGTGGCTGTCTGTCTCCAACACACCAATTATGTTTCTACTGCCTCAAAAAGGCAACATCATCACATTAAGTTCCTCTCTGCAGAGTCCAGGGACTGTTGGATGCACCTTTGGGTGTAGATGGTAATGGAAATCATCCACCCCTAAGTGCTACTGTCTCTGTGAGTGCTTTGCAACTCACATTATTTTCAATTTACTAATCCTCCTTTGGATATTTCTCAAGGGGTATTTCTCAAGGGGTATTTATCTTAGTTTTTCCAAATCTATACCATTGAGGAATTCTCCTCCCTTTTTCTGGTCAAGTTCAGATTGTATCACTGCTGACAGTATTTCTCTCTCCTGATTTTTTGTTGGATGATTTTTTTTCAGGTATAAGCATTTAATCTCTTGCAGTAACTACAACTCTCAGGAGCTTTGTGTTAGATGTCCAATGAATGAGTGAAATTTACCAAAGAAAATCGCTCAATGACATCCTCTATATTGCTGACATCCAGTGAGTTAGGGCAACAGAAATGTTTAATCTATTTCTTTAATCATATAGAGCCTGATCCAGTTCCCCTCAAGGAACACCAGAGTCTTTCCATAGGCCTGGAACTTTCCATGGCTTTCATAGGCCTGGCGAACATACACAGTGCATGCAGTGTATCTCCACCACATCAATAACTCATAGAATGTTCTCCTAACCTTTAAAGAGGATTTTATATATATATTTTATATATATATATATATATATATATATATGGAGCATGATTTTATTGCCATGGCTAGGCATAAAAGCAGTCATTAGGAAGCCTTACCTTGTACCTCATGCCTACTCCAATACCAAAGTCTACAGCAAAATCCAAATCTGGAGGAATGACAGGAAGACATTATTAGTTTTTCTATGAAAATGGTATTTTTATTAAAAGCAGAAGGTGAGCTGAAGGCACCAATCCTCTTTAAAATAGCTTTGGGTTTAGCATCAATAATGGAAATATACATACTGTGGCTGGGATATGTCTAACACTTCTCCCATCTTTTCTGACTGTCCATAAATATGTAGTTTAAGGCCAATGAATATAATAAAAGAATGATCTTAATATTTTGCTCTCAAATTGTTTCCATTTCACAGGAAGTTCAAGTTTCCTTTAGTAAATGGTTTATACTTTTCCATGCCCACTTGCATTCTAGTAAAATCTATTATATATGCACTAAGGCTTAGTTTATTTATTGAGGAAGAACAGGAACACCACAGAAAAATCAAGACTATGATATTTTTATGGTTATATTTCTTTAAAATAGTTAGCAGCTCCTGTTACCCTGCCATTTTGAATATGGTGTATGCATCACTGTTTTCAGTTTCTTGTGGAGATAATGCTAATTTCCTAAACAACAGCCTGACACAGGTTTAGAATAACTGAAATGCAAGTCTAAGATCAGAAATTATGACAAACCTTTACAACCACAGAGTTTCCTAGTGCTTTCCATGGAGTTCTGGAAGGGGCAGATCAGACCCTTGGACTGGAGCCTCTCAACTGCTCAAGGCAAGGGGACTTTACCAGCTGGTGTCCTGAATAGTGGAAGTTCAGCACATTTTCCTGTCCTTTGACAATCAAAACCTGGAACCTCAAGAGCTGAAAAATATGGTAGGAAAAATAGGGGATGTCAACTGCTTCTAGTGAATCTGGTTTAGAAAAACATGCTTTTGATAAAACCACATAGTTATTTTCCTGAGAACAAATTTTCTCAAAAAATTCAACACCTCCTTACAAGGAATACAAACCTCTGTTCATTGAACATACAGTATATCCTGCTAAAATGCTGAAGGAGATAAAACTCTAAACATTCCTGCAGGATTTAACTCTAAAAAAATTAAAGGACTGGAAGCTACCACATTCATTTTTAAAAAATTTCTCCACTACCTATGAGTCCTTTATTACCAATTTATGTCAAACACTTGCTGGCTTTGTGATACCAGCTCTAGGAAAATCTTCCACTTGCTTTTAGCCTTTTCTTTCCATAGTCTAAAGGAAGGTTTGCTAACAGTCCTTGCCTACTTTTCTATTCATTCTCTACATATCACAAATATTTAACACTTTATCCTGGATGCTGTTTAAGCACTAGGTACATAAGCTCCCCACTGTAAGCCAGATGCTTGATGAGGCTGGAAGAGGAAATAAGTTGTGGTGGAGCCTTGCCAGCTGTCCCTGGGGTCCTGCCCTAGAGGAAGGATCTGCTGAATGGTCAGAACTGGCTAAAAGCCACTGGGAGAGCTGCCTACAAAAAAAAGTGCTTAAATTCAGTTATTGCACAGATTCCCTGACCACAGATTTGCAAAGGAGAGAGGAAAATTGAAGTAGTTATGAAAGGCTTTAAAAACGCAGCAGCTGTAACACTCATTTTATATCTATAGCTATAGCTAAATCTATATAAAACCTCAAGTCTGCAGAAGCCTGGTGCCAACATCTTAAACAAGCAAATTTCCAGTAACAACCATCTGTTTTTACCCAGGATGTTTGGGAGACTGGAGAGTCTATTTAGCCCTCCACATCACCTGAAAGCTCTCCCAGTTCTGTTCCCAAACAGGGAGGTGATCTTACCTGCACAAAGCACATCACTTCATGTTTGTTCCTGGAAAATGGACCATGGATACATGTAAAGCAAGCCATACTTGGCTTGCACCCCCTAAACCTGAGGAAGATGAGATTTTGGGGCAAAAGGAGGAGTATTTTGGCATCCACTTATGTGAATTTTCTTTAAAATTCCTCCCATTTCTTGTTACCTGGTCTAGGCCAAGAATAAGAAAGAAAAAAATGTGCTCCTTGGGAGCATTTCAGTAATACCTAGCGATAAGTTGTCTCTGGCAGAGATTATTTCAGCAGGATCCAGAGAGGATTTAAAATCCAAACAGGGACAGGAAAGCAGCCCAGCACTCCATTTGAATTGGTGGTAGAAATAAATCAAGTGACACAGCAGCACATGAGAACTCTCAACAAATATCTCTAAGATGGCATTTTTACAGGGGATTATATCGTGACTGTTCCTTTTGAGAGTCTGCAGGGCCAAAAAGGAGCATAAATTACACAGACACTTGCCTGTACTGTGAGTCCAGATTCCAGCAGCACGCAATGAATGAGAGAGCAGGGGAGGTGCAACCACTCCTCTCCGCTCCTGCTTTCATGGTATAAGAACTGTGACAGCAGGTATGGTCTCAATCCCGTTTCCAGGGGTTTGGGGCATGAAGGAAGGTCAGCACAACAGCTGAATAAACTTGCTACGTACCCATAAGAGCTTGAGGAAATGGCTCCTGCTTTGGGGTCCTCAGGCAAAGTGAAGTTATGGGCCATTTCATAGCCTGCCTGACGACAGAACCTGGATTTGCAGAGTTTTCTGTCTTCATCTTTGCAGAATCTGCCTCCCATCTTTGTGTCTGGCCTCTGAACACACCAGGTAATGTGTTTTGCAATTCCATCCCCTGTGCAGTGAAAAGCAGATGTAGATGTGGCCGTGCATGGGGATTTCTGCAGGTACGGTCTCCCCTCGCGATGTGACCTCAGCACTGGGAGAACTCCTCTCAGCAGCACGAAGGCATGGAGGCATGAAAAACTGAGCCTTTAATTAAAGAAAGCACTGAAAGCACAGGTCTCTAGATTGGATGCTTATCAGCTATACGTCAGACTCCCTCTACCAGCAGAATCATGTTGTGAATCTATTTGTGGAACTTGATTTATGAAGATTAATAAGAGAGACAAATTATGTCAACTCATGGCAAAACCCATGTATTTTTCTTTCAGTTCAGATTCCAAAATGCTATTTTCTTTCTCATAGGGCTATTTTTAATGGCAGAGCCTATGTGTACTCTACCCAGCCCTGTAAGGAATGCCAGAACAGCTAAAAGCAATGCAATTATGTGGTCCACCAGAAGGTCAAGCAAAAAAGTATATGGTGCTCACCTATACTTATTGACCATTTCTAAACCTGGACAAAGCCAGGGAATTACAATGGTTTCTCTTCTTTCTTAGCACTTTGAGCAAAAATCATTGTTTCCTATTCAATCTGTCTTCATATCCGACTCAATGTTAGCTAGAAGATCCTGGTGTCATCTGCTAGTAAACCAAAATCTGTTAAAACTCTACAAAATATCAGACACCATCTTATCAGTCTCCATTCTCACTGTTTCTGCTACTTTTCCTTAAATATGAAGCACTTAAGGCTGTGAGTAACCACAGACCCATTGGTAACATCTATTCTGTTGTGCAAAAGAGGCCTTAAGGTCAAATTAATTGCCCTCAGGAGTATTTCAGATTTCTTTCTGAGATAATTCATTGTATTTGGTAAAGTGGAACAGCCCCTGGCTATTTGCTCTGCTTTCAGCCTTTGGTGCATCAGCTTTTGGTGCACTCTTCCTCTGTGCATGTCCCCTGCAGTGATGCCACTCGGCTGACAGTAGACAGAAGTCACTCACAGAAGAGAGTAAGTGGGGAAATCTTTCTTAGGAAAACTCCTTGACACTCAGTGCTAAAGTTTATAGATTGCTGAAGCTTCTATTCAGGTTTTCTGTATCTCATTAATCCAGACTAAACAAAATCAGTGTAAATAGATATAAATGTAAATATGTGTATCTATACGTTATCATGTGTAAGCATTTGTAGCTCCTGGAAGCACAGGCTTGTTTTAAGACAGGATAGCTTAGTTATAATGTTAACATAAGCATGAGAGGAACTATTCCAAAATAACCTTCATCTGATCTTTTGGATCTAGGTAGATGTTACCAGAAAATCCATTTATAGCAGACATTGGGAAAGGGAGGTACTGTAAGCTCTGTAATGTCTGTTGATTCAAAATCCCAGAACAGTCTCCAAAAGTAAAGAAACAAGACTGACAATGCTACCTGTGCACTTATCATTTTATCTGAATATGTACATTTCTTTTGCTAGTCAAAGCAGTAATTTTCCTGGATTCATTTGTTTCTGCTATCACATTCTTCTACAAAGTTAGACTTGATAGACATTGCTTCTGCAAATGGGTCACTCTTGGCATCTCCATCCTCAGAAGGAAGAAAGAGAAGCTCTGCACTGCGCCAGCAACCACAAGGTAGAGCCAGTGCCTGGTTGTGCTACTTGGAGAAGTTTAAAACATAAGAACTGCAACTCTATGCCAAACACAGACTAAAAAATGCCCAGGGCAAAGACAGGAGCAAAGGGGAGCTCAGATAATGCTGTAACTGACTACGAGAACTGCAGCTGATTATCCACTGGTAGAATGAGGGCTCAGTAATTGCAAAACCACTGTTATACTGATTTCACATGGCGTTTTTAGTGACAAGGCTTGAAAGCTAAGACAGTTATGGAGAAAACAAGATCTTTTTTAAGCTATGGTTAAGTGTTTCTGCATTTTGGTGAGTAACATTTTCTTCCCAAATCCTGAAATTAATTGCTAAATAAATATACATTCCTAATGTCAGAGTCTTAGAAGTACTACAGTGAGATCTGCTTGCCTGGAGACTTAAAACTCTCTGTTTGAAAAGCTGGACTTTGTAGGCCAAAACTTGAAAATTTTGTGTGCTCATATTACTCTATCATGTATTGCACTGCAAATTTGAGCAAGAACCTGTCTCTGAAAGATTAACTGAATTCTTGTAATATTTCTCCATATTATAATAGTTTTCCATATTTCTGCTTCTCGTTCTGCCAGAAGTGTTGGCTAACAAACTGTGTATACAGAAAAATACAGTAGCTAGCTATAAACCTCCAGGTTTCTAAGAGTTTTAATACCTAAACTTCTCTGTATCATTCAAATTTCAGTATGAGTTTTATTCCAATTTCTTTCTCACTTTGATTTTTGATATCTGAGCCCACTGAAGTGACCTTGAAAGATATCATATTGACATCTCTGACTCATTGGCATAATAGAAGAAAGATAAACGAAAGCCTATTTTCTTGTGTAGGAAGAAGTAAAAATACTGAGGGTTTTTTTATATTGCAGAAAATAGCTAGAGGGGGATAAACATAATTCATCAGCGCTTGATTTAAATTGCTGTATCTTCATTTTCTATGTGAACCAGTACATGCTTATTCCTGTAGTATGCAGACTGTGTGCTTATCACCAAAAGCTTCAGAAAAATGTGGGTGTAGTCTACATCTGTGATCGCTTTCCTGAATGTTTTGGGCTGTCGCAATCTTCTCATAATAGAGGCAAAGGGAAACACCTTTCATTGTGCATGTAAGGCAAGAAATGCAATTTATAATAAATTCAATTTGTGCCTGTCTCATATTTTCCATTTTAAAAATCCTAAATAAATATTTTACTTCTACCGGATCTTCCTTGAAGAAATAAAGTAGACAGTTTTACCTCCACTGCACAAATGAGAAGACTAAGGCAGAAATATAACTTATTACAAAATACACCTCTAATTCAGAAGTCAGAAATCTATATCACCTAATCCTAAATACTCAGCAGAGTGGTGCAAATGTACCAGGATACTTCAGGAATGCCATACTGACACTTCACAGAGATATATCTGTATTTTTCATACACAGAAAATAGAAAGCAGCAAAAGTATATCAGGGCTTCTTACCAACATATATTCACATTTCTGAATATTAAATATATTATATGCTGCTTCTGAAGTCCATATCAGCTCTGGCTTATACAGTCAGTACCCACTTCTGATTAAATCTTCCTGCAGCCCATTGACATAGACATTCTTGACATGGAAATATTTTTTGCTTCATTTGTGAGCTACCTGTGGATCACTATTTCAGCTAGTTTGGCCTAGATGACACATTTTCGACCAAAGAACAAAGCCTTAGAATGAGTTATGCCCAGCCTCGGGCTACTCCTTATATCTCACTTTTTAGAAATTTTTAACATTGATACAGAAGCAAGGGGTGGATTAGTTTGCCCTCTATACACCTGTGCAATACTGCTCAATATTATTTGAGATGTGAACTTCTAAGGAAAAAGGAATTGGCTGCATAGGACAGATGAGTCTCTTCTGCCCTTCACTGCACAAGCTCTTCTGTGGTTTGAGCATCTCTGGCTGGTACCTCAGACCAGGGCACCACTCTGAACTGGGCATGCTGAATAATTTATGGATCAGGAGGTTGTTGCCTGTTCCAGCTGCCCTACAACTAATTTTGAACAGAAGACATGCACAGATGCTCATCTACCAGCAGTAGATGCTCTTTTAAGTACAGGGAAGGATTTGTGAACTCATAAATTCATAAAGGCCAGAAAGGAGGGTTACAATCTCTGTCTAACCCAGTCTCCTGTATGGTGTAAGGGAAGTTAACCCCTTTTCCCCACTATCTTCATTTGGCCAAGATCTACCATCCCCAGAGGTCTCCACAAACATCAAACAGTGAGAGGTCTCCATGAATCTTTCTGCTCTACTCAGGAATGAGCCAGAGCTGGGACTTTGCTTGGGTCTTAGGGCAAACTGGAGATACTGTCCCTGCAGCTCCTGTAGCCTGAGTCTGTTCTCAGCCAAATGCAGGAAATCACAACGATTACACACCCATGAACCACACATGGCTAAAATGCTGCTGGCAACCCCTGGCTAGCACTGGCTTTGAAAGAGGTGTCTCAGGTCTAGCCTAAAATATCACCTCTCTTATTGTCTCCTGGCCTCCTTTACCTTCCTTTAACTCTCATCCATTCTCCTGCTGGCTTCACTGCAGAGGCAGAAACTGGACTGTGACAAACAATTAATTGGTCATTTACTTCTTGCCACACAAGTATTTTTCCTTAGAAATTGAACAAACATATAGTGTGAGAAGAGAGGCTGATCTCCTACTAAAATTCCTGGGTGAAGTTTGATAAGAGTCAAATATACTGAGACATATCTGATTTCACCCTGGAAAGAGAAAAAATACCTCAAAGACTTTGAAGTCTAGTGCTACAAATATGGTCAGAGTGGGATTTTGAAAGTCTGTGACCTTCATTTCAAGCAGTTAGATCTACTGTGATTGCAATTTGAAGGTAAACTTCATGGTGAACATCCTTAAATTAGTTTGGATATCAACTTAGACATACAGTTGCACACATCTATTTTTAAGGACAAGGATATTGATCTTGGCAAGGCAATAAATTCCGGTAATATCTCTCTGTAGAATAAAGCCAAGACAATTCAAACCCAATTAATTTTTGTCTTCACAACATTTTGCCAAAACTATGATATTGTTGGACAAATAATTCTGATTTATATTCAACAAGAGTAGTAAAAAGATTTTATAGAGGAGACAGCCAGAGTGACATTTTTCTATAAATCACAATGATTTTTACTGCCACAAGATCCCACAGCTCAACTTCAAATACAACTGAGCTGTAAAGTGCATGGCTGAAACTGCATTCCTTCTGAATGAGAACCATGTTTCCCTTTCTCACTGAGTGACTCCACATTCCTATCAGTGTCTAGCAGATAATAACAATATCCAAACAAAAGCAGTTTTTAGAGCTGGTAGAGCAGTGATGGGAAAACATGTTCAAAGCTCTATAGCATATCATTCTTCCAAAAAAAAAAAAAAAAAGATAAGCAAGGTGCATACCAGACAGTAAGCAAGTTCTTTCTGTCATGTTTCTGTTTGATCTCTTCTGGGATAAATTTTCCTGCTGATAGAATATGGAAGAATATAACTAGAACCAGAGCAGTATTTAACTATGACATGGAACTTAGTAACCCTGATCTTTTACATAACCCACAACGCAATCGAATCAGGTAAAGGGAACTGGGAAATAACTATATTCACTTCTTAACCTAACAAAGGAAAATTCATCAAGGACTTGAAATTAAAATAACATTAACCTCTCACATACTATTAGGTGTATATTCCCCAAGAAATGCTGACATTTCTGTTCCACATTTCTTTCATTTTCTCAATTCAGAACCATAGTCACCAAAGCCAGGTGCATGAAGCAGGGTCAAGGGTACAGTGTTCTGATCTGACTCTGGATTAGATTTAGGCAAAGGTCCATATCCTAGGCTCAGGATATGCTCTTGCTCTTCCAGTGCCTCACTGATGAGCACACACCCAAAACAGAACCTGAAAATAATTTTACTGCAGACCACCACATACCCTTTATTTCCTAACTCTAGACATCATCTCAGCTCAGGTGGCAAGGGTTCCTGCTCTCAGATTCTCAGGGCTCCAACTCACTTGTGAGGCCTTATGTCCAACTTGGCCATGACTTTGTTCTGTGCCAGGATGGGCCTGGGTACACACGCCCTTACCTCTACCTCACTTGTAGGGTGTGGAAACCAAAGTGCCCACACTCTCCCTCCACACCAGGAGTCCAGGGCAGCCTCACTCCAGAGCTGCAGGCAAACACAGTTTTGTCACTGATGTCCCCCGTCTTGTTTCTTTCCTTCAAGCCACAGCTTTGGGGACAGCTGGGTTCATGCATCATTTGCTAAGTGGTATGGTCAAGTGAAAATGTGAATATAAAAGACACAAGTATAAGAAGGCAGAGAATAAACAGATTTTCTAGTGAAAATACAAAAGCCACTTACATGGTTGGCAGTGTGTGGATCATGATTATTCATAATTTAAATCCAAGGAATGACAATCCTGAATCTTCTCTTCACAGCACACTCTTCATCTCAGCCTCTCTCCAGAGCAGGGGCAGACAAAAATGGGATTTGTGTGGGAGTGCAAGCTCAGGATCCTCTGAAAACCTCTGTGTGAATGGAAGAAAGTTCAGATTTAAATCTCTAGTCATAGACAATTTTGGGGTGGGGAGGAAATATACCAGTATGCTAATAAAAAGATATCAGCTGTAAACTGCTGGCATATGCAGAAAGTTGTTCTCCCACAGCTCTTTAAAAGAAAAAGCCTCTTCCTTTGCTCATGCCACAATTCTCATCACTTAATTTCAGCAGGGATAAAAGGCTTTTTATGATTTGCACCTCAGTATGAAATAATACTCCCCTTTCTCTTTTAAAAGAATTTCTTTTCCACTTCTATGACTATAAATGCATCTAAATCAGGAAAATGTTGCAGGTTAAGCTACTCTTTGTGGGGGCCAAAAAAAGACACCTCTTTACTGAAGAGCTATGGACAGTGGGGTTGCAGCTCCTCAGTCACCCGTGGGGAGTGCACTGAGCTTTCCACACAGCCATGATATTTCTGGTGTGCTTTGTAAAAAAAAAAGCAGGTTACAAATTATTAATGACAGTGGCCATAGAGGAATGTGAAAAGGTTCAGGATCAGCTTGCCAAAGAGTGGTCACCTCTCACCCCTTAGACCACACCCTTCTCAGTCAGCTTTCATCCCTCATGGCTATTTGGGAAACAAGATCAGTAGACAATGGTGGTCCTCTGCAGCTTAAAAAGACAACAATGAAATCAGAATACAGTCAATAGACTGTATTGCCTCTATCTCCACTTACCAAACTCAACCTCTCTTGAGGGTCTTTGTAGTCCAGAGGGCCAAATTAACATAGCTAAAGATGGCCTGGAGGAGTCAGTGCTGTGACAGAGCCTTGTGGTGTACCCAGCCCCTTCCCCCAGAGATGAAATTTTGGGCTCCCTCAAGTCCCATTGACTTCAGAGATTTTCTTGGCTCCCTTTCCCACAATGCACATTGCAATCTGCTTGCCCTTTCCTGGTGAAAGTTTGGGATACTGAAGGCACAAACCTGGTGTGCTTTGTAGTGGAATGCAAGTCCAGGCAGCTGTGCCCAGCAGCCTCAGCAGGTTAGGGCCAGGTTTGGCCTGGACAGCTACAGAAACTATGTGTTCTTGTCATTGTATAGAGCAGCCAATGCAATTAGCAGCTTTACACTCGTTTTGGGGATTTTTTTCTGACTTTGAAGCACCAAGAAGTAAAGAATGTGCTCTGAAGTAAGCACATTTTGGAAGAACTGCACCTAAGAAGTGAAAAAACTTGGATTGTTTTTATGTTGAAACTGTCATGATCATGTTACTTCTACTGATTTCTTCTTAACATCTTCAAGTGGTTCCAATTAAATAAAATTTTATCAAATTAATTTTCTTTCCTTCTGCCCTCCACCACCTATAAAGGCAGCAAAAGTCAGGCCAGCATTAGGATACTGAACAGTGAGTTTTGGCAGCAGGATAAAAGTCCTATTAGCCTTCAGATCATCTGGAAGCAAAGCATTGTGGTTTGGCCATTGCTGTATTTGCCATTCTCAAGGTTAGTTGATGCAGAGCAAGACTTCTATTTGGATCAGCAAACAGAGATGAAGGTTAAAGAAAAGAAAAATGAAAATGCACATTTGCACCTCTGGTAGAAGGCAATCTGAACTGATTTGTTATACAAGTCTGAGGAATGGGAAACAGTATAAATCTAAGAACTGGAAAAGAAACCTCTGTATGGGAATAAATGGAAATCATTAGACCAAGAATCAAGACCTGTGATATTCCACCTGGGACCTGATTTGCATTTTAAAAGTTTCAGATTGTCACCTCATGAGCTGCTTTTCTACAGTGGGGAAGATAGAGACAGAAATAATTTTATGAGTTTGAGATGTATTGTGTATTTTGGCAGCCCCAACACAAGAGACTGGCACACTGGAGTGAGTGCAGTTGAGAGACAGAGATGGTAAATGCAGGAGCACGTCCTTGCACAGGGGCTGGGGGAGCTGGGCTGGTTCAGTCTGGAGTAGGGAAGGTTTTGGGGGCAGATAACAGCAGCCCCCAGCCAGTGCCCATGAGGAGGCTGGCAGATGTAGGGAGACAGGCTCTTCACTGCTGTGCCTGGTGGGGAGATGAGAGACTCTGGGCAGAAACTGAAGGAGGAGAGGTTTAGATCTCTGGAATCTTCCCCCTGAGGGCAGTCAGGCACTGGAGCCGATGACCCAGAGACCGTGTGACTCCATCAGGGCTTGCTCAAATCCTTCAGCAGTCTGGACTGACCCTCCTGCTTTGAGCAGGAGGTTGCCATAGAGACATCCTAAATTCCCTTCCAACATGAATTTTTCTGTGATCCAATGATTTATTATATTTTTTCCAAACTGTACATATAAGAAAGCATATAATAATTTTGCCTAATCTTTTAAAACCTTTTTCATCTATTGTGTCTAGCAAATTCCTTCTTCTGACTGCTGAAGTTTGCTGATAAGCATGTCATTTATTATGGTGATTTTTATGATTTGGCACCACTTTCTCAAAAGCCATTCAGAAGTTATTTTATATCAAAGCAGACAATCATACACAGTCATTTCAAGTGGAAACCACAGGTTATGATGAACTGGACAATACTCTGATTTTTGTGAATGAGAAATGAAGATTTAAATAGTCACCACCAAGAATTTAGTCTCCACGTTCAATTAATCAGCACTTCTGTTTTTCTGTTTTATTGACTATAGCTTCCTTGTCTGTCTTAAACAGTCTAAGTTTTTTAAGACTAGTGGACAATTTATGACTAGAAATATGGGCAAGCACACTGATGCCAAGAAATGCTCTCAAAGTATTAAGCTGTTCTGAATAATATTTCAATATAAGTGAAGCTGCTGTTTTCATATCCCTGAGACAGCAAAACCAGAAATATTTGGATGCTGTTTTGACATTCTTGAACATACCATTAAGCAATAATAAAAGAGGTTGTCATAGCTGCTGTGTCATAACGGAATGAGTTTGTCTCTCTTCAAACTGGTAGTGGCATTTTGCTAGTCAGAACATCGGGAAAAAATGTTAAAATCAGAGCTGGAAAAAAACCCATGCACAGGACAGTATAAATCACTATTGTTTTATATTCATTCAAGACTTACTCCTTTTTTTCTTTCAATCTTCTGATCCTTCTTTGAAATAAAAAGCAGGGATGTTAAGTCTAAACCAAACAAGATTAGTCACATAGATCTGTGTTATTATCTGCAGTTATTATTTCTATACTTTGTACAGCTTGTCAAGAGTAAGTTGGTAAAGCAAAGTTTGGTTTCAGTACTTTGCAACTGAATTTGCATCCTGTGCATTACTTGCTGTTTCCAAGCCCCAACAGAAGCACCTCACATGCATTTGCCTTAAATTGCATGTACCTTGTGTCCCACTCCCTCTACAGATTTAATACCTAGATATTAAATACCAGAATTAAAATATAAAGATATAATAGGGAGTGGTTTTGATTAAATTATTTATGTAATGTTGTTTATGACTGGGTTTTTCATTAGAACTGGCTAAAATTGATAAATTGTAATAAATTAAAAGCTAATCCCATGAACTAGTTTATGTCTGATATTTAAGAAGTAATGATATAGAAGCAGCTACAAATATGCATCCCTAGCATCTTTAATTACATTGTCTACAACACTAAGATGTTTATTCCACTGCCATGATTTCTTAGTCATCATTCTATAACCAAAGTTGAATGAAACACTTTTGCAGAAGTTACTGTGCACTGAGGGCACCTTTCCAGAAAGGTTTTTCAGGAAAACATAATCTGCTCCTCATAATATTCATGTACACCTGTAAATAGAGCTGTTATTAGAGAGGTGTCTGACAGACAGGACAGAAATGGGTACAAGATTCATCTGTTAGTTATATCACCAGACAGGTTTTAATACATTATATATAAAACAAGTGAGAAAATCCTAGCTTAGAGATCAAGCTGAGGTATTAGGGTTTTCAAGTTCTTAGTAATGTATAATCTATAATCTATGGACTATGAATCTATGTACAGTAACATACTATGGTATGTTATTGTACAAACACAGACAAAATAATCCCTGTCCTGATCACTCCTGCTTGTGGATGGATCATAGGAAGCAGTGAGCAGAAACATTTGAATTCAATTATCCTGTTGATGTGGTGAGAATTCTCATAAATATGCCCTCAAATGGGCATTGGCTCTGTCATCTGTCACAATGCAGAGTACAGACAAGCCTAGCATGAAATTCTTCAAAAGAATTTGGGGTTTGATCTTTGCTTTCATCCACCACTGAGTAAGATCTACAGCATTTACAACATTGAGGAGGAAGTTATTCAGCAGGCAACAACAAAGTTACTCAACTTTGGCCAAAACTGGGGAGAGAAGCAGAGACTGCAAAAGTTGAGAGCACGGATTTGAGTCCTCAGGGAGAGGCAGCCACAGCAACTGCAGGTGTGACAGCTGGAGGCTTAGTACTTGGAGGTAGGGTGATGTCCTCCTGAGAAAAATCAGAAAGTACAATATTTAATAATTTCATCTTATGTTTTCAAGTGCCTCTCCCACAGAGCATATTTGCAGACAAATATCAGTTGCTTACACCTTAGTCCCAAGGGAAAAAAAATCTCTCTCATCTTTTCTTTTCTTGGATTCTCACTGCAGAGATGTCACAGATCCTCTCTACTTTGGTCTTAGGGTGTTAAAAGTGTTTGAAAATATGCAACAACATAATATTTATCCTCATTTATTTTCCCTGTATTGCCCCCTTTGCTTTCTATTGTATTTCTGCACCTAACTGGCCACAACTCTTACAGAATTTATTGCAGAGAATTTCTTTCTGTGATTACAGCTTAAAAAAATATGATCAAGCTGTAAGGCAGGGTCTGTCTGGGTACAAGAATGAAAGGGCTGAGGAGAAAAATACCCGCTATGACTTGTTTCTAAACACCACCACTGACTGCAGTTTCACAGTTTACTCAGGCAAGCTGCCCAAATACTTCATAATCATTCCTGTTAAAAAGTTTATATCAGTGTTAAGCCAGAACCTTTCATGCTGATTTAGGCTGATCATTTCTTGCCCTATTCACTACAGATTCTACCTTACATTTTGGAACTAACTCTTACAATACTTGGAAGGCTGTTAACCTGCCTCCATGCTCAGCCTTGTCTGTCTCCAGTTAATGGATCCCAAATAAGTTATCCTATCCCCATACATATTTGTTTGGAGCCATCTGATAAATCCTTGCTCCTGTAAACTTCTTCCAGTTACCTACACACTGCTTCAAAGGCAAAGCCCAACACCAGACACTGTCTGCCCCTTGTGAACAGAGAACCTGGATTATTGTATCTTGGAGACCACACTCTTATTTGTACATCTCAGTTGAGGCTGCCTTCTCCCAATATTGTGACGCTTCAGGGTCATGTTCGTTTTGAACCTCTATTCTTTTATTATTATTTATTATTATTATTATTATTATTATGTTAATATCAGCCACCTATCCAGTTGTTCCTATCCTAGATTCAGATAATTAGTTGTTCCTGGTGCTAGTCTGTACTGTTTCCAGTGAATTTTGAACAGTAATTTGGATGATTTCTCCAATCTTTCACAATCTCTTTGAATCTTTACCTGAAGCCATTTTTCCCTGAAGTCTCTTCCAGCAGCTTATCTATGGCAAGCTTAATAATACAGTTCTCTGCTTTATCACTGTAATTTATTCTGGTATTGAAGATTTCACTCAACAAATTGATACCTTCTCTTTGGCTTCCAATACTGTCCTATATGTGGGCATAACAGTTTCATTAAGATTACATCTTCCCATGCTTGTCATTAATATAATTCAAATTGTCTCAGAGTTAACCTATGTTATCTTTTGCTTCACTCATCTAAAATGAGTTTTTCACTGTACAAGAAAATTTGATGAGCTTGATATCAACCTTCCTTGAAAAAACACATTGCTCATACTAGTGTTCCCTTCCAAATGTCTATGGATGGTTTCTTTATTTCTTTGGTCTAGAACACTGTAGCTTAACTAGAATTTTGTGGCTCTTTACTTTCCAAAGTAAGTGCTGTATTTGCTGTTTTCATATATCCAGTATTAAACTTGATCTCTACAAATTCTCAGAAAGTACTTAATTTTTTCTGAGCTTTCTTCATCAAGTTCTTTAGGCCCTTATGGGTGACTTTTGTCAAGTTCAAATTATTTAAAACACCCAGCTCACTTAAGGGTTCTCTAATTTATTTTACTTTTGTTCTAGGCTGAGACCTTACCCAGTATGGGATTAGTTACCAACTAGTTACTTTTAAATTATTGTGGATGCAGAAAACACTTGTATCTTCTGGGTAACATCTTTTGCTGGCTTTCCTCCCCAAGGAACAGCCAACTGGAAATGACATTGTGCTCCCTGTTAGTGTATACATATCTAAATTAATATTAATGAGTTAATGAAAACATTAATAATTAATTAAAAAGCATAATAAACATTAAGAATATTAACTTAGAAGAAATGGAATATCAGGTAATTACTCTGCTGTCTCTAGCCAAGTGCTAGTTCTATTGATTTACAATTAATTTATAGCCAATCCAATTTCTATCTGATATTCTATGTGCTTCCTTCTAGAGTTAAATGCCAGTGTAAAGCTAAACGTGTGACCAGAACTCCTTTAAACTTCTTACCCTTTCACCATTCTTGGACCGATTATGCTTGTTCCTTTGGAGTATTTCTCTCAAGACTTCCTTTATGTCCTTAAGTCCCTTTACTTTGGATTACCTATTTATGAAATTTTACCTACAAATCCTGACTTTATGAATTCCTGCTCTCGGGAAGCCTCTCCTTTTCCTAAGCACAGAGAATCCACCAGCTCCTTGCCATGCTTGTGACCTTTCTCCTTTACATTCATAACCAGCTCCTCTCCTTTTTATTTGAATCAAAACCAGAGCAGCATCTCCTCTTAATTTAATTAATTTTTTAAATTAAGTATTTAAGCAAATACTTACATCTCTTCTGTCGTGAGAGCCTATTTTTTGAAACAATTATTAAGTCTGGATATCATAATGTTAAAATTCCTTTTAATTCTTTTCTATAGGACTTGTAGAGGAAATGTCTAGTCTGGTTATCTATGCACTCCACATTATGTGCTAAAATGTCAGACCTTTGTTATGGTCCTATTTTAAAGATTGCCATAAAAATCGTATAATCTAGTTCTTCAGGCATGAGAAAGGGTTTTATTTCTGCAATGTTTCACTTTCAGAGGCCTGTTAAACATTTTGGCAATTGGAATCATCATTACAGATTAGAAGTCTGTTGAAGAGATACCTTAGAGACTTTTGGCTTTACTTTGCATTCTTACAGAAAGAAATCATTTGGAAGGAAAAAAAAGGGAAAAGAAAAAAGGAACTTTACTGTCATGCTGATAGACACTTTACCCATTTTTCCCCTGACCAGGCTTCCTATTGCAAGAGCATTGCAAGGTACACCTGGACTTCAATGTCATTTCAAGCAGAAAATGGATTTTGACTTTTCTTGTCAGTCTTGAAGATGACTGACCTTCTAATAATATCATAAGAGAAAGACCCCTTGCTCAGAACAGTTGGACACACAAAGGTCTGTGAAGGGCTTTTTCATTTAATGGAGCTCATTCTGCCGGGGAAAACACGGAACTGTTGCTAGGTTAATATGGAAATCCCAGCAGATTGAAATGTAAAATGATCCAGGGCTCAAATCCTTGAAGCTCCAGAGCTACCTTGGAGAGGCACAGGTCTGTGCAGCCCTGTAAACCATGGTGTCACATACCTCTGTAACACCATCTCCTCCCTCCAGAGGAAAAAGAGTAACTCCTTGATCTCTTACCTGAAGTTACTGAGTAACTTCTCTCTAAACCACAAGCAACCATTGTCTTCATGTTTTGCTTAACTGGGTATCTCATATTACTCTGGAACATCTGCCAGCATTACCCCTTACTCTTTTTCCCTCACTGACACCAGACACCTTTGGAAGGGTACCAACATGGACTAAGAATCAGTATTATGTAGTGTAATTAGTATAGTGACTAATCTGAAAAGCAATAGGGAGCAGCAAACTTCCTGTTTCCTGTGCTATGTTATGGAACTGTCCTCAGGAGGAATAGTATTGTCCACAAGTTTTATACCTTTTTATCTCTAAGATCTTAATTACCTTATTTTGGCGAGTATCATCATTGTTATGAGAATTGTAGGACCTCAGGATGACAAGTTTTTAAGTGATTTATTTAAAGAGAAGTCTGGAAAAGTCAGGATTGTGCCCTTCGTCTAATAGTTGTGCTTCATACATGTGCACCCTACCTGCTGTTATTCAATACCCTAGAGAACAAGCAAGACTCAAGTCTGCTGATTTTGATGGAATTTTTCTCTATTAACATCACTGAGTATTGGATAATACTGAGAGTGGATGTGGAGACAGGACTGTTATGAAGCAGAAAAAGCAGAAAGTTAAAGAATTTGGGAATGCATTTTTTAAAATGAAATACGAAATGGATAAAACATCAGTTAAGAAAGAGAGAAGAAAAGGAAAGGGAGAAGAAAACATGAAGATATGTCCTGAAGTTAATCAAAGAATTACAAAATTAGTGAATTATGAGAAGTAAAAAACTAATGAAGAGATTTATAGTCCTAATTGCCTTAAATTATTTAATTAAGAAATATGACTGCAGACTATGATCTATACTCTCCATGGTTGCTGAGAGGAGAGGCTGATTTTCCCCAGATGAATAGATGAGCTGGGCTTGCCATCTGTCAGGTAAGAATGAGCATCAAAGCCCAATGCAGCCATTATTTATAAATGTTTTGGGATGTTTTTGTTTTAGTTCTATGACCTTCCTTCGGAAAATGGATTGAGTTTTGCAAAGTATGTAGATCTCTATTTTGCTGACTTTTATATGGAAAACTCAGACAGCTGTATCCCAGTATTTGGCATCTCCATCTCTTTCCCTCATCTACACTTCAGTGGTTTGGCTCACATTGAAGCAAGCCAGCCAAGGATATGCTTGATGGAGCCCTGAGCTGGAGTTAGTTTTCATGCTGACTCTAAGAAAGGATTTCCCAACTGCACCCACAAGTAAAACTGATGAACTAGGTTAATTCCCCTCACTGCCCTTCTTTTTGTCCTCCCTTATTTTTAACCTCCCTACTTTCCTCCTTCGCCTTCCTCTAGGCTCAAGTATTTAATTCTTTTGTTTTCAAAAAGGTTTTTCTCTTTCCCAATTGCAGACCTCTCCTTGTGGATGTGGGTGACCAGGACGTTAAGTTCCACAGGTCAGGGTAAATCTGGATGTATTGGCTGGAGCACTCACACTGAGGCTGGGAACAGGACCAGCACTGACTTCATTGGGAGAAGCACTAAATCCTGGGGACAGCTATAGAGGATTTCCATATCTAAAATTTTCCGGTGACTTTGAAATTTACAATGAGGTTTGGATAACCAAAACATTCACAGTAAGATATAATAAATAATACTTTATCCATTCCACCCTCCCCCCCCCCACCAAATTACATGAGTAGAAGTACTCTGAGAAAAATGTCAGGTTGGGTAAAGTTAAAATCTGAAAAGGACAAAGAACAAAATTGGTTGCGAAAAATTTTGCTTGAGAACTTTGCAACCTGAGTACCTTAAAACTATGGTCTTTAAAGCAGACTGTTCTGGGTTTTGGAAATCATACGCAAAAAAAATTTAGAAATTAATATTATTAAAAATAAAATCTTTTCTCCAATCACTGCATATTATTGAAACAATGTTAATCATGGTTATTTATATTTTTGCTATTGGAACTGTTAAAAACTAGCAGCTGTCATGAAATGGAATACTTTAAAGCTAATTCAATTTTAAGTCACAGAATAATATTGTAGAATCACAGAATGGTTTGGGTTGGAAGGGATCTTAAAGATCATCTGTTTCCAACCCTACTACAACAGCTTCATCAAGGTCATGCTGCTTGAAATGCAGGTTCTTTAATTTCACAGAAAGATTTTCTCTTGTATGAAATCAAGCATTGGCATTTTAAAAAGCTACCAAATATTCAAGCCATCACATACTTTGTGTGAGAAAAAAGCACATTTTTACTTGGACAAAAAAAAAAGCAACAAACCACAGTGGTTTTGGGCTCTGCTCAATGCAGAATCAAAACTGAGTGGAGAGAATAGAACCAAGACACTGATCATAGAAGTGCACAATATTATAATAAAAAAATTCTTTCAATAAAAGAACATTTATGGGAAATAATTTCTCTTGTTCCTGGGATTCCTAGGCAACTGGGCAGCCAGGGCGCTATCCCCTCTGGAGCAATGAAAATGCTTGGGTGCATCTTGTTCTGGATCCTTGTGTATGTTTAAACAAAGCCACACAACACTGGTGTCTTAACCCATTCTTCCAGATTTGGGGAGATGCAGACAGGTTACCAATGTTTCTGCCCTAAAACCTAGCCCAGATTTACCACTCTGGGCCTCATCTTTCATCATATTATAAGAAATACAAGCAAGATAATATATGGGGGTTTTATATGGCATTTAAATGCAGAGAAATGATCTAAAGTACATGAAATATGAGTACACTTTGAAGTAGAATTGTGACACCTATCTCAATGTAGGGAGGGCTTTTATTCAATAAATTAAATGAACCTTACATACAAACCTTATATTACATTGAGTGTATATTCTAGGACTAGAAATGTATATTCTCCAGTGTCTTCTCTTTGTCTCCAAGGGCGAGTTTGTCTTGTTCCAGTGATGAAACATGGTATGTTTACTAAATAAAAGGCATCTTTCCAGTATAGTGAACTGTTGAAATCCAGACAAGTATTTCAAGCTTTGCCTGCACTGCTTTCTTCCTTTACAGTTTTGTCTCCTCTAACTTTCTTTGACACATTCAAAACTTCATTCCGAGGTACTACAGACCAAGATGAACCAAGAAGGGCTATAACTGGCAAAATCTGACAGTAAGAAAAATCTCCCCTCTTGATCAAGAGGTTTTACAGTAGACTAACACTCCTGCCAGTGAGTTGCTCAGTTAAGCTGTGGATCTTTGAAGCCCGTGAATCTTGTCAAGTTTTCACCCAGACCACAGTACAGAAACATCTGGATGAAGTGGCATTGAGCTTACTCACTATGAAAATACACAGTTGAACACTCACATACCTTCTTAACCTCTGAGAGAAGCTGGTTTTCACTCCTTCAGCTAGACAGACTCCTTACTGATTGATGTTATGTTTCTCCATTCATATTTAACATGTTCATAAATTTTTCGATACCTGTTTCCAAAGATTTTAATAAAAAGAGTATGCAGAGAACCCACAAGATGATCTTCTCTACCTTCTTTAATTGGAATGTTCCTGAAAAATCAAAGGAGCACTGTATCAAAGGAGAAAACTTTCACTGCTGCTCAGCCTGGTACTCAGCTCTGTCAGCTGCCCCCCACTCCTCTGATCCCTGTTCTGCCACTGCTGGTCACGACACCATTCATGGTAACAGTAGGTGGGATAGAGTGACTTGTTCCATGGATGATGAACTAAAGCTTTTTCTATTTCATAAAGTAATGTTTTTCCTTGTAAATATTATTATCAACTAAGATAGACCACCAAACAACCAAAATTTAGTTTTGATTTACATCTGCTAATCATACATAAAAAAGCTAATGCCTATATTTTTGTCTCAAGCATTAAGAGCATAAAAATGACTATACATTTTTCTTACAAATTGTTGCTCCATTAAGCCTTTTTACAAGTTATCCATTTAATGGCCAATACAATCCTTATTTACTAAAGAAGACACTTTAGTTATTAATTTGCTTATTAGTTTTTAAATGTATAGTTTACATAATCTAGGCGACCAGTTTTAACACAACCTAGCACCTTTCCACTTATTTACTGGAATTAGTGCTATCTCTCCAGTAAATGTTTTAGAGCTTAGTTGACCATTTTTGACCGATTTGGGTGTTTTTAAGAAAAAGAATTGTCTTATAATGTAACCAGTTTCTTCTGTTCACAAGAAAGATTTTGTAGGTTTAATTGGGTTTTGCATTTTAAACTGTCAATCTTACATGTATGTTAAACGTCCTGAATTATGCTAACAGGAGATGTAATTAAATTACTCAAATGAAAACATTTTAATTTATAAAAACTGAATCAGAGTAGAAAAACAAGAAAACATGTTATGCATGGGAGAGAGCAAATTTTATCGAAAAGAGGAAAAGAAAATAGATCATCTACTCAACAAAGAACACACATTTATTTATAAGAACGTGATATTGCTGAGGAAATGTTTGGATGAACAGTATTTGGATGATGAACGAAATACATTTTTTAAATCTTATGCTGTGAAACCCAGTGATGAACAGAACAGTTTAAGAATGCCTTGCCAGAAGTATTTAGCATGATCAACTTCTGGTTTCACCTTCCACTAATGTGATGAAATAAACTAAATTTTATTTAGGTCAAAACTATCAGGATCAGGGATTGTATCTTTTTCTCTATTTGTATTGTGCCTACCACATAGTACTCTAGGAATCTACAGTATTATCTATTACAAAAAAATATAATATAATTATTAGTGAATAATTATAATATATACCATATCACTGAATTACTTCTGCCAAGGACTAAGGTTTAAAAACAGCTTTATTGAACTTATTAAGATCCCTGCATTAACCTCCAGTTTTATCATTGCTGGATTTGGAGATAAGGTTAGAATTCAATAGCAACTGATTAAAAAGTTGCATTATTAATATAATACGTGTCTCTTTTTCTGCTTGTATTTCTCCAGCTTCTCTTTTCCTTTTTTCTGGTTTGTTCCTGACCTGCTTTCATTTCTTTTTCCAGTTTATAAATTTTTCCTCTCTTCTTGGCAAGAGGAATAAACTTGTGGCCTGGAGATTTTAAAACATACTCCTGTAGCCATGGATTTCACATACCTAGCCTGTGTCTGTACCACATTTCAACTGAAAAACTACACTGAAGGAAATATTTCTGGAAATTTTTATGAACTAAAAGAACTTTACAGCCATTTCTAATTGCCTGGCACTGGTACTGAAGGATGAATGGGTTTCAGCAGGCAGGACACACCAACAAGCCTTTGCCAGCCCTGTTAACACCTGTATGAGCCACTGCAGAGATTCAAGAGCAGAGCAATCAGACAAAATGAAACAGATCAGAGCACAGCTCTGCTTTGCTTTACTATCCACCTTTTTTTAATAAGACTGTCAAACCTGAAAGAAAGTGCTTTCCCTTTCATTAAACAAACCAGTGAATGGCCATTTGATAACCAGGCACAGCTTCCTCAACTCCTGGTCAGTAGCCTTCACAGCATGCTGGTGCTACACTACAGGAACACCCAGTAGTATGAGCTGCAGTTGCTCCACATCATCCATTAGTGGACCTAAAGTTCCACACTTCTCTAAAAGATATCTACTTTCACGTGGATGGCTACATCCCTAAGGATTGAGTAATAAATTACTATTTTGTTAGAGCAATGGAGTGGTAAGAAAAGCAGTCCTTGACAATCTGATTTGATATATAGGGTATGATTTTCCATTGCTAGATTTTATGAGCCCCATCTACACTTTAGAATTTCAAATTTCTTCCAACAAAACTGCCACAGGATGTCCAGTACAGTACTAGTCATGGATCTAAGATCGTCAACCTAATCCTGACTATTAGAGATGTATGAAGACATAAAATTACTGTTTTGCTAATATTTATTTAGAGATTTCCTCCTTTCTTTGGCTTTCATATTAGATTTCATGACAATCTAGGCACTAAACAGCCAGTCACTGAAATTCACAGTGAGACCCCAGTTCCGCAGGTTTTGAAGCATTGTTCGCACATCACCACAGAAGTTTTAGATCTTTGTATTTTGCAGGACTAGTCAAGACATCTCTGAAATGTGGCAGAAGGATACAATTATATTGCAAATGCCCATGAGTACAGTAATGCACAGTGCACCAGAAGCAGGAGGTAATGTTAATGTCAGTAATGAAGTCATTTACTGCACAATCAGGAATGCTTTTCAATCTACTTCCTGAGCTGTGTGGACTTTCAGAAGATAATGGCTGATCACACTTCCAGCACATTACAAAGTTTACCTCTATATCTACTAATAATCTTGAAAACTTGACATTCATATTTGCTTTAATTTATAGCTCTGTGCTAACTCATTAAACAAATGGGATGATGCCTAAATTCAGAAGAATCTTAATGCATGCTCCTCTGCAAAAATTCTGAGGTTGTATTTTTCCAAATGAGATTGTTAGTCTGTTGAGATATCAGTTTCTTTCAAGGCTAGAAAAAATAGTTTAATTTCACAGACCCAGCATTATGCACCAGATCAGGGGGCTACACCCTCAGTACAGCTTTCACCTTGGTAAATTCCCACCAGTGCTCTCTCTAGCTTTGTCAGAAGCATCAGTTGGAGGTTAGAAACATTGCTCTTGAGTTTCTTGTCACAGCATGTCTACAACTGAACTAATAAAACAAGCACCTGGGTTGAATTTTTTCCCTGGTAGCCACACCATCCTCTTTGCATCTGCTCCCCAGCAGAACAAGCTGCAGTGGTGTATGGTGCACACTGTCAGGTTGTGCCCTGCCCAGGAATAGTTTCCCTTCCCAATGAAGAAGGACCACTTTTATTCCAGGACATCCTGCAACCCTCCTAAATCTCTTCTTTGAAAGAAGGTTAAAAATTAATCTCAAATTTTACCCATGGATTTCTCTATCCTCTTTCCGTTCCTGGTAACTTTCACAGAGCATGCATCTGCCATGCTAACTTCAGTGAGTAGTTGCACTGAGTTTATTTCCAACTTAGAAGTACATGTATCATATGTTATCAAGGAAAAAGTATGAGAGGAGGAAAAACATATTAGTAGAATTCATCTTCATTTTTCATTTCCACAAAAGAGAAAACAGAGAGAGTCTGCCCTGGAAGCTTTTTAGAAGGACCAAAACAAGAACACGGGAAGAGGGAGTGAACTGTGTTAAAGCATTCTCCATAAACAAGCCCTTGAATTTGATTTAGAAAAAAATGGTATGCTGATCTAAATAGATTTTTTTCCTATAGGGATATCAGTAGGAAAACCTGGATAGAATTTAGAGAAACACAGAAAAAGGCCTGAAGATAATTTACAAGGAATATTGAAAGTATTAAATTATTTGACCTTGGCTAAACAACGACACAATAATATTTTCAGTTCACAAGTATTTTTAAACTTTATTTTTAAATGCTGTTTTCATGATGAAGTGAAGCTAATATGTGAACCCCTCCTTTTAATACAGTATCTCCCTGGCAACCAGACCAGCAAAAACAGAAAAAGAGATTAAATGACTAATCATTCCTTCCATCTCTCATGTCTTCGATTTCTTTGCTGGATGGCTGATAAAGTGCTGGGACTCTGTGACTCCTGTGGGTGAAGCCCAATGCAGTGTTTCCTTTGGCAAGACTCGGTGTGTGCACTTAGATGTTCTGCTGTGCTGGTATCACATGGCTGCCTGTAACAGAAAAAACTTCTTTGGAGTGCCAGCAATAAAGGCTTGGCTATCACAGGGCCAAAACTGCAGTATTTCCCCACGAGTATTTTTAAGCCCTACCTTGCAGAAACATCAAGGAGATTTTGGGAAGATCAGACAACTGGTCCAGGAACTATGGAAAGAGACAGTTCCCTGGAAGGGCACCTAGCTTGCCAGCCCAAAATGAGTTACTCACAGCAATGCAGGAACTCAGAAGAGATGATGGAGAAAATGCAAGTGTGTTACTGACTGAGAAAAATTATAGACCCTCAAAATCACGTATCTGAACTGAAATTTATGGTCTTCAAAATTATTTCCACTAAAAGAAGGAACATCTTCTGCCAGGCATGTCCCTGATGCAACCCTCTTTGTGTGTACTCACTGTCCCTGCCTTTCTCAGTCTGAGACAGAGGGGTTGTCATGCACTCTCCAGATACATCCCAGTGTACAGTTGCCTCTGTAGGGAATTAATTGCTCTTACACTTCTCTGTCTTTTCTGGCTACTCACTTGCTCTGTGAGTAGAAGCTAGTTTTAACCTTAAAGACTTAAATTATAGGAATTACTTCTGAGACTGCCTCTGTACCTGCAGTGCAAAGGAACAACAGAGACTCTAAAAGCTGCTCAGTCTAAGAGAGTCCAGTTTATTTGTATTTGATTTGTTTCCCTCACCTTGTGTTCTCAGAAGTTTAGAGTTTCTAATTCAGGGCTCTCCTTGTTCAAAAGCCTCTGGAGCTGCTCATTCCCAGGACAAGTTCTTTCTTACTCAGTTATGACCAAAAAAAAAAAAATTACTAAAGCATACTGGAAAATGAAATGAAAACTATAAAATACATTCTCAGTACTTATGGGCAGATTATTCAGCACTTGGCAGAGACCAATGAGGATATGGGAAACAGGCACAAAGAACTGCCCTAGGTTTGGTAACAATACTTACTGAAAATGTTTGGAACTCTCAATTAGCTGAATTAGGATCTCATTAGCCATATTCCTTCATGTCACACATGCTCTGGAAAATGGCTATTCTTTAGTGAAGGAAAAAAAAGACAGGGGAATCTCACTCAGCTGAACTAATTTTCTGATTGTAGAACATCCATTTTAGTACCATTAGGTTCTTCAGTTTGTCAGCACTTTTTTCCTGCCTGTGCTCACCCAGATAAGTCTTATCCTCAAAAGCAATCCGTGAGGGAACTCTTTAACAGCTGTTTCATCCAGGAAACTCCACATGTTCCACATGCATCTCTTACTGAAGCTTTTGAAGGAGAAATTAGGTGACACATTCTTCAAGGACCTTGTTGGCCCTCTGAGATTAGTTTCACCCCATTAATAAAGAAAGGAAAACTTCACCAATTCTGTTTATTCATTTTGATCTCATGCAGTAAAATGGGCCCATCTTAGATTCTCAGTAATGTTGAGCTGGTAATTCCAGATAAAAACAGAACTATATATTTAGGGTTAATAAATTTTAAAATAAAAATAAATAAACAAAGAGTATTTAATTTATTTTACAAGCAAGTATTAATGACCTTTTTCTGGCACAAATGTCAACCCTTTGGTTCCCAACAGAGTAGAAATTGTCACTATGGAAAGCGAGTACCTGTTCCTGAATGTTGGAATTCTGGAAACTTAGAATTTACAGATTTTAGTATATAGTAATATATGGGGCAAGATGGAGGACTTTGGGCATTGTCTAGGTCCTTCTTCTTCACCTTCCTCTTCCTTCTTCTTCATGGTTTTGCTGGTTTTCTGTAATTGGGTGAGAAAGGTCCACGCTGTGGGCCTTGGGTGGTCATTATTGGGTCAAAAGCATAAATAATATAGGTGTCACCTCATTATTTGGTAATTAGCACTTAAATAGCCTTGTAAAAAGTTAGAGGTACTCCATTTTACCTCATTTCTCTAACTTGCTAGTTAGAGCTCACAGCTCTTGAGTCTGTAAATAGATAAGAAATAATAAACATCCAAGTCCAAACATGAACTTCAACTCCCATGGCAGAGAAAGAGAAGCCAGAACCATCACACCTGAATATAAACAGCTGGTGACATGCTGAACAGCAGCAGGCATTCATACCAAAGCAGCACCTATCCTCAGGTTCCCTGTATATAAACACCATTTTGGAGGGCTGTAGCATAGCCCTTATGTGACTTCAAGCACTATGTTCAGTCATCCCACTCTTACCCAAATAATAAGGGTTTATGGCCATAAGGGGATAGAGAATTCCAAGGGCATAAAAATCAAAAGCTAGTTAGTGTGTACAGAGTATCTGCTCTAAAGAAAGACAGCTCTAACCATTGAGGACATGAGCCATTCCTACCCTACTGTTTGCACTGTCACTAACTGGACAGATACCATGTTTCTGCTTCTTGTCTTCTAAAAATCTCAGCCTGCACGAAATCACAGCACTTCCCATCTGACCAAAAAGGGGAAATTTTCTTGCCATGAACAATAGCATTTTGACATTAGGACCAATTATAAATGAGCAAATAATACTAGCTTTTTAAAAAAACTACATCTCCTCATATATTCCCCAAAATAACAAAGCCATATGCAATAACTTCACCTGCTGACTGTGCTATAAGTATTCTCGGAAGGCTTTGTATGAAACAGGTGGGGGAAAGAAACTTTTTTGGTGAAACATGCATTTTAGAAGGAACTGAAACTTGTGAATTTCTTTTGAGCACATAGAATTGTCTGACTCAGTGATGCAACTCCCCATCCTCACACAAGTAACTCTGGCACTTTCAAAATAATGTTTTGATTTTAAATGCAATGTTATTTTATTCCAAAATTTTCTTCAACTGTATGTAAAGTATTTTTAAATAATGCTCTAAAGTATTTTACTTTCAACATGTTTTCCCCCAAATTTCTTATTTGCTAAAGTTGTTCTTTCTTTTATGGATGGCACAGAAGGTATATCTCAAAAAAGTATAATCCAAGTCACTGTCATTTGCACAACTCTTACTATTGCAAAACTCAGAGTGTCTCAGCATAACTTCAGTGGAATTGTAGACCACCACACAAAATACCTTAGAATTCGTCCATTGGCAAAAGGATAATACATTTTTAATCTCATCTCAAAAGCACAACTATGATTAAGCCTGTGGGATTAATTCTGATAATGACATTAAAAATATTTAAAACTTAAATCCTACTTAAATAATGGCAGAATTAGCAGAGGTAATCACCGAATAAACCAGTTGCTTTCCTGGAATATTTGTCTCTCAGCTGAAGCAGGAGGTCCTGTGCAGAGGGAAGACACTGGGTTCATTACATGCACTATGGGGAAAGTTCACCGGCCTGGTTTATCCAGCAAGAGCATCCATGCCCATACTGACCCCCAGTGCCAGCAGTGACTTTGCTGTCCCCGTCCCAGCACACAGGACAGGATTACCAGTCCCTGCTTTTCCCAGGGCCATGTCTTGGGCCCATCGCTGCTGTCCTTCAGCACCAGGAACTGGAGCCGCAGCTCCAAGGAGCAGAAGGACCAGGGGTGGTGGTGGGAGAGGGGCTGATCCCAACATCTTCCTGCTGGAGGGGCAGGCCAGCTGGAGCACTTCCCAACCTTATCCTTGGCTTTTCCTGCCAAACCACAGCCCCACAATGACGAGGGTGGTGTGGAATAAACCACTTAGTCACACCCACACAGTGATAAAACTCGACTCCCTTTCTCTGTAACAAGGACAGTTCCACATGTAGCTCATGTGCCATATTAATAATGCCAACAGATGTTAGGAATTTGGAGCTGTCAGCTAGGCTGGAAAGGGATAGCTAAAAATCAAAATCTTTAATATTTTCTAGAAAAATACTGCCATTTATGAGATAGACTACCAGAGAGGGCATTATTTATGAGACAGTGCAAGACAATGCTGGATTATCCACCTTATATTTGTGTCAGTAAAACATGGTATGACAAAAGAGCAGAAGGAGAAAGAGAAGGATACGATGTTTATGACAATTTTACTCTAAAAATAGCATTGCTTGCCATACATCAAGAATGGAAGATAATTTTGTGGAGCTACATGTTATGAAGCAGTGACTTTCACAGGCAGCTGGCTTTAAAAAGTGGGACAGAACTATGAATGCTTGAATTTTTTTAATGCTTGATATACATCCTGACACCTATGGATAGTTATAGGATCAACCACCAGAAACCCTCTCATAGTTGAGCAAATTTTATTTGTAACTCTGTTTCCAGTCTTTTAGATATGGCTTTTTTCAGCATTTTGGTGGTGCAGAAAAACCTTTAAGTATGTTCTTAATCCTGAGATTTTGCTGCTGGGCTCTGTTCCTGAACTTACACCTCTCAACACTGTTCTCTCACTGTGTTTCCCTGCAGAGCAAGGAACAGAGGTTAATTTCTTTACATCTTAGGAAGGATTACTCTTTGCAACAGCTACAGCCAAGGTGACAACCCAAATATTAACTCACTTAAGTACAGTTCTTTTAAAAAAGCAAACAGAGAGAAACTAAAATATTTATTTGTACTTACTAATTTTGTATCATGAATAAATGTTATTCATTGCCAGCTGAGCCAGCATGAAACCCCTCCACTGATCATTATTTTGCTCTATGAGAAGTAACAAAGGCTACTTTCATATGATAAGAACTGTATGGCACACTTTAAAAAGTTGTAAGACAAGTACAAACAAAAAAGATTCACAGTTAGGAAAATGAACCAGCATGCAAGAACTGGTAGTTCAATGAACTCCAAATTATGCAGGGATGAACTGAAATATTCAGGCAAGTATATTTGGTCCTATTGTACTAAAAAGTAGCATAATCTTTTTTCCATAACTGGTATTTCATTTAAAAAATGGAGTGTTCATAAACAAATAGAGCTTTAATAAATTTATTAAACACATGTAAAAGGGGGGAGGTCCAAATCAAGTATGCTGGCAAATATTTTTTTTTTCATTTCTTTGAATTTTTCTGCAGTTTTATGTGGTGAAACTTTTTTTTTTTTTTTACACACCAGAAGATATTTAAGAGTGGTGTGAAGTAATCTCATTGAAAGGTAAGGAAAATTTCAGTGACTGTGAATGATTATCAACTGAAAACCTCTGCAGATTCACAAACAGAGAGATGGGCAAAAACAAGTCTTGTATGTGCCCTCTGGCTTACGGGCTTGTTTCTGGGGAAAATACAGAAACAGCCTTTCTTCTTTTCAGCAAATCTTCATGCCTGGCCAAGAGCACTGGTTATTCTGTTCACAAGCAAGCTGCTATAAAAAGCGGCTGCACTGACTGCCTAAATCAGAGATTAAGAAAAGAAGCAAGGGAGGGAAAAACAAGAAGATAAGGAAGGCAAAATGTCCTGTTAGGCAGTGGATGACTCAAATAACCTCAAACTCATACCCAAGCTGCTAATAATGTTTGATCAATCCAATGTTCCCTTTGGCTGGCCATGCTGTTTGTGACTGAGAAAATGAAGGGCCAATACACATCCAGAGATTACATGTTTCTGCACCAGTGAAGTCTGCTTTCCCCAGAATGCCAGGCTTTTCCAGAAACCCTCCTGTTGCCACTCAGCATCAAGAAAGGAATGGTCACTTTTGTCCAAACCAAAACTTCTGTCTTGCCATTTCTGGTGTTGTGTTGACTTTTGCTTTGGTATAAAGCTATAGTAGCCTTGTAAATTCATGAGTACCGCTTGTGTCATGTCTTAAACTTAAAAGACATCGTGTTTTCACTAGTCTGTTGACAAGTTTTGCTTATGTTTCAAATATTTTCTCTTTAACAAGCCATAACAGAATCTAGTGTGTATTATCTGCCTCAACAATGAAGGATAAAGAATAGCTGTATCTTAGCAAGACCCAAGAAGGCCTGCCTTAGGCAGAAGGCAATTCCTGACGAGTAAAACCCGCTAACAGATTTAGTCTCCCTTACTCTTGGCCTTAAATCTGTCCTGCACATGCTAAAATAACAGCACAGAGCAATGCAGTTACTTCTACAAAGCATTCCTGAGGCCAGGCCTGCTGGCTCTCTATCCCCTGCGGTTGCACACACCATGTAGGCACTGAATAGTCTGTGACCACTCCGTGTTGCAGAGAGCAGGGAGGACTCCCTATGCAACATCTGTTTCCCATCAGCTGATACACCTGCACCTCTCTAATAAAGAACAGTGCCCAAGACTTGAAACTGAAGAGTTCAGTGCCCACCAAGGCCAAAACGCTTCACCGCCGGGGCCAGGAGCAGCATAGCCCCGAGAGGCGCTTGGCTTTGGGGCAGCCGGGCTGCAGCGCCAGGCACTGCCCAGGCGTGCCGGGGGTGCCACAGGCGGCGGAGGAGCCGCGCAGAGCTGCGAGGCAGCACCGTGCCCTCTCCGGCCCGCGGCCCGTGTGGGGACGGGCGCGGCGGGCACACGGGGCGGGAAGCGAGCCTTAGGGACCGGCTGAGAGCAGCAGCCCCCTCAGGGGTAGAGCCTGACGCCCGGGCAGGGGCCGGCTCTGTCCCCGGGGCTCCGGTTCCCGCTCCATGCACCGCCCCCGGCAGAGGGGTCGCGCCCGCCGCCGGGCAGGCAGAGCAGGGCAGCGGCTCG